>CAJJDN010000177.1:0-84172 GCA_905182985.1 Paramecium sonneborni | reverse complement strand
TATTGAATAGGTTATGATTTTACAATAAACTTATAATGAAAAGTATATAAATAGATATTTTGAAAATGACATAAAAATATTATATTATGATCTAAATAATAATATCATAATTTTGGTTATAACATATCTCTTGCTTTTTTACTTAAGAGAGTAAAATTAGGGAAAGTATTGACTGCTCCTCCATCAACAATGATAGTTTAACCAGTAATATAACTTGCACAATCAGAAGCTAAGAATAAAGCCCATGGAGCAATATCATCATTAGTTCCTGCTCTTTATAATGGTAATAACTTTTCAAAATCTTCTCCAAATCCTGACTAAAAATGATCTAAATTAATTAATTACACTATCATCCATTCTTAATCTCTTAAAACCTTCAGATTTTTCAATAGCTCCAGGTGCAATACCAACAACTCTAATTTTTTTAGGTCCTAATTCTACAGCAAGATGTCTTGTAAGTGCATCTATACCTGCTTTAGCTGTTCCTGCATGTGATTAAAGTGCCACTCCACAATGTGGTAGAGTTGTACTAATATTTATTATAACACCTCCATTTTTAGACATCCATTTACCTACTACTGCTTTACAACACTATTTATTATTCAAAATATACATGGAATGTTCCAAATGTATCTATTTCCATTACAGATCTAAATGCATTAATACTCATCATTTCAAAAGGAACTAAAAAATTTCCAGCTGCTCCATTCACTAAAATGTCTATTCTTCCCCATTTATCTAATGTATATTAAACCATTGCTTTCACTTATTCAAATTTTCTAACATCACAAGGAAAATAAGCAATATTTTCATTTCCTGATTCTTTTGCTAATCTTATACATGATTATTTTAACACTTCCTCTTTTCTACTTGTTATTAAAACTTTGCATCCATATTTCAAATACGCAAGACTTATACCATAACAAATCCCTGTTGCTCCACCTGTTACTATTGCTACTTGATTTCTTAAAAAATCTTATTAAAAAGTTTTATTCATTTATTCAATTATTATTTTTTTTATTTTTTCAATTTCATATTCATATACATTTTTCATTTAAAAATAATTATCTCTTCATTTTTAATTTTGTAGAAATAATTGTATTCAAGCGAACTAATTTAACAAAACCCAATATTTATTTACTATATTAATTACAATATCAATAATCATGAATTAATAATATATTAATTTAATAGGTTCATTCAGAAAAAATGATAAAAAAGATAATATTAATTCAAATAAAATCATACGATTTCGCAATCACAGACTTTAAGTGAACTAATCATACATTCAAATTAAAATAATACTTAAACAATCAAAAATCAATCATGTTGTTATCAAATTATTAATTATTCCAACAATTAAGTATAAAGTAATTTTGTAAATAAAGTTAGAAATCTTGATATGTTTTCATTTTTTATTCCTTTGATTACATTTAAGAAGGAATACACTTAACAATTGTGATTGATATTATATAAGAATAGATTAGTAGAAATTTATGATTTCAGTATTTCCTATATCACTGACTAATTTCTAGATGAAGAGTAAGGAAATCGAGATATTTTTGTATGTAGAATTTGACAAACATATTTAGTTTTATTAATATTAACAAATAATTAAACTTATTAATAATGAATATTCCACGATATTTGTTGAAATTTGTATTATTAACCTAATATGAATTTTAATTATCAAATTTTGTAATTCATTATTACAAATAAATGCAAGACACATACACATATTAGGTATTGTCTAAAAATATTGTTAGATTCTGAGAAAATGCAATGGTAAAGTTATTATGTAAATTGATGAACACCTATTAGAGATAATAAATGCTCATCTTACTATTAAACCTCAATAATAATAAACAGAAGTACCATATTCAATAAAAAAATAACACAATTTCTAACGTAGAATTGTACCTTTCTTTATGAACTAATTTATGCACTGGGCAGATGAAATGGGATATAAACAAGTTGATGGTTATTTAAGAGCAATCCATAAAAAAAAGACTTCGAAACAATAAAAGTTTGAGTTAGGAGACTTGAAAAAACTATTTGGAGGAATCAATCCTAGAACAAAGATCATATAATTAGAAACATAACACAAATGGATTGAATTCCTAGGAACATAAGCTGAAATTTGTGTGCTTATTAATAATAAGATTAAAGATTAGACCACAAAATAGATGTACATCTAAGCTATAGAACAATTAAAGGAATAGCTGCATAAGGAATAGCCTTATGACAAATTTTTAAGTCTATCAAAAAAAGATGAACTTAGAGAAGACTCTATAAAGGAAGAATATTCAAGTGGTGAAGTTCGTACTGATGAGTATGCACCCACTTATTATTAAGATCCATATACTTATTTAAGTTGTGCTTACAATAACGAATTTTGATTTTCTTCTCATTTATAATTAACAAATTTATGACATCATCTATTACATTTAATATAATATAATATAATGATGTATTTAATTGGTATAAAATAAATTAAAATTCAATCCTCAATTTTTATTGATATCAAACTATCAGAATTTCTTATTCAATCATTTTAAGCATCAGCTTTAATTCTCAATCAATAAATAACACATTTATAATTAAGAATGAAATTAATAAAGTTTACTTATAATGATGATAAAACAAAGTTTTAAATTATCTAGAAATAGTTTGTCTTCTAATGTTTCGAATAAATGATGATGCCTTTTAAATTAATCATAGAGTTTTTTGATTAAATTTCTTTACGCCAATTAAATCAATATTTAATATTTCTTTATTAGTAAAATGAATAAAAATGTTTTCAAAAAAGGGAGGGAATGAAAAAAAGATGATGATATTTTATATAAGAAAAATTAATTATGGAAATGTAATTAAAGGACAAATAAACTACGAAAGAATATTAGATATATCTATTCCAATATTATTGAAGGTGTGTTTTTTTGTAAATTTAATGATTTCAACATATCTTTGTGATTTATACATTATGCAAAAACAAAATAAATAAAGTTATTTGGTTAATAGATTCATTCTGTATTTTATAACAATTAAAAAATCTTCTCTTTATAAATTTTTTCTTGATTTGACCATTATTCTTCTTTTTCTGTTGTTTGTAATTCTAATCTGGCAATTTGATTTTTTAATTGTTCAATAAGAGTAGCTTTAGAATTTTTTTCTAATTCTAATAATTAAAATGATAAATCTTTGATGATTTGATTTTTTTTTTCAATAGTTCTTTCATATTATTCTTAATTTGAGATTGTTGATTGATTAAGAGGGTTTTCAGAGAGTTATTTATATCCTGATTATGATTATGTAAGTTAATTTTATTTTTTAAGTTATTCACCACTTTGTCTAATGATTCTTTTTAAGTGTTAATGTTCTTCGATAGCTCTATTATAGTTTTCTTGAAGTTCATCATATTTTTGTTTCCAAAATGATAGTTCTTGATTATTATGATTAGAATTAGAAAAAGTGGGTATATTATTATCAAGTTATGGTTTTCTGAATTTAGAATCAATTTTGATATGATTATCTAATTGTTCTATTTATTTTTATAACTCTTCTTCTTATTAAGTAATCATTTCAGTGATTTCTCTAAAATTGTCATTATCTTCAATTTATGGAGTAGGAAGAACTTATGTTAACTTTTCTTATGAAAACTTCTCACCAAGTTACATGAATTTTTAGGTAAGATTGTCTGATGGTTATTTGGGTATCTATTATTGATTAGCTTATTCATCTATTTTGGTAACAAGTACAAGACTTTTGAATTCTTTAGGAGGAGATTAACTTCTTGCTCTAGTAGTTCTATTTGGAAATTCCATTTTACGAGTATTAGAATTTCTAGCAGTTTATGGAACTTATTAATGAATGGTAGTATGTGTAGGAGCAGGCGTTGGGATATTAATTTGAGGTAATTCCTAAGATTCAAATTATGATTGTAATGGTTGTCTCATTAGTCGATAGAATAAGGCAGCACGTTTGTCTGTTGTTGATGTTAATGGCTTTTTGACTTTTTATTCTTGATCAGTTTCACAATTAAGGAAGTATGCTAAATTTATTATACAATCTCCTAATTAGTTACCTCCTAAATAAAATAAAAATTTAATCTAAATATAAATGATTGTATTATACATTTTAATCAAGATAGACTCCATCTTTATTAATCATTTTCTATTGAAACTCAATTATTTAATCAATTGGTAATCTACATATATTGGAAGATCTTTCAGGATTTCCAATACGCATTTTATTAATAATAGTTTATGCAGCAAGTGTTCCTCTCTTTAACATGATTGATAATTCATATTATTATTGATCAAATTTAGAGCTGAACTCTAGATATTGGAGTATGAATTTGAAAATATTTGTTAATTCATTATAAATTTTAATGAGTGATCACGAAAACTCAAATATCGAAGAGGTCATTACTAAGATTAAAACTTTACCTTTACCTGAGAGAGTCAAAGCCGTAGCACTTTATTATCACTTGAAACGCAAACAACAATATGAAGAAGAGTTAGAAGAGCAAGTATAGAAACTTACAATTGAATATGATCATTTGAATCTTCCTCTTTATTAGAAAGTAAGTATATAAATTGTATTTCATTAAAAAGTAAAATGAATTAATTCTTGGATAAAGAGCTGCTACAGATATTGAACTGTCTAATGTTGATAAATTTTTGAGTGAAGCAGAGAAACCATTAGTAGCTGAGAATAATACAGCTGAACCTATAGATGATTATTGGTTTAAGGCACTCAAAAATTCAGTAGTAATAGGTATATATATAATATATATTTATATTAGCTGATGTATGTTAAGATAATGAGAAGGATTGGGATGTATTAAAATCACTCAGTAAAGTAGAATTAGATCTTGAAGAGAATAGTCATAATTTCACTATTAAACTAACATTTGCACCTAATGATTATTTTACAAATACAGTTCTTACAAAAAGATTCATTTTTGAAAAATCTGGTGAGACTCCAGTAAAAAGTGAATCAACTCATATTGAATGGAAAGAAGGAAAGAATGTAACTTAAAAGAAGGTTTCAAAGAAATAAAAAAATAAAAAAACAGGTGCATCAAGAACTGTTGATAAAGTTGTTGATAATCCTAGTTTTTTTGGATTCTTTAAAGATTTCGACCTTACTAACAAGAAAGAACTTGATGAAGAAGAAGAATAAAAGGAAGAAGATTTAATGAATGAACATTTTGATATTGCCACTGAATTTTTAGATTCAATAGTTCCATGTTCATTAGAATTATTCTTAGGATTATAACCAGAAATGGCTGAATTAGATAATGATGATGATGAAGATGATGAAGAGGAAGATGATGATGATGATGAAGAAGATGATAAGAAGAAATCTGTATATATTTATATATTAATATATTAATAGAAAAGAAAGAAGTCAAGTAGTAGTAAAGGTGATAAGACTGATAATAAAAAAGCCGAAAAACCAGAATGCAAATAATAATGATCTATGTGTTGATATAATTATAAATTAAATAAAACAAACAATCTTAAAATGCAAGGATTATTACAACCATCTCAATAAACTCTTCTTGTACGTTCACCAACTGAAGGATCTCTTAAAAGTTATTCCAGACATGAAAGTAAAGCAAAGAAAAGAATACTTTATAAAAATAAAAAAGGTGACATTGTTGACCCTTCTGAAAAATCACAAAGATTAACTCAATATTCATAATAAACACAATCTTATAAGTCTCGAAACAATACACCAACTTTATCTGAAACCACCAAAACTTAAACTACTGGAGTTTTTGATCTACTACCTATTGATGATCCAATTTGGTTAGAATTGATTCCTATTGATATCTAATAAGATCAAAACTTTAATCTTGAAAAATTAATCAATGAAAATCAAGAGTACTTTGTTAACTTAATTGGATTGTACATGTAAGAAAGATAATTTAATCGAATACAAGAATTGAAACTTTCATTACCTAACAAAAAACAATCTACTTATGATTCGGTTTTCAAAAAACTTCAACCTTTAGATTAATCTAATTTTAATATCAAAATGTATGATTAAGTCCCATAACCTTAATCACTTTAATTATAAACACAATATGAAGTAATTTATTCATTCATATTTCAAGACATCTTATCGTACTCCTAAACCATAATTTTAAGATAATTTCAAACCTTCTTTTTATAAAGATCCATCTGAAATGCTAACACTTACAAGTTATAAATAAGATTATATGAATTGGAAACCATCTCTTACTGAAAGAGTTGGACCTTAAAGAGGAAATAGTACAGGTGCACTACCCTTTCTTGGTAAAACATCCTATCAAGATAACTTTAAAATTACTCATTGTGAACCTACAGAATCTGCCAAAAAAAAATCTCTGTAAACTTTTATATCTCATTTTATCTTTAGAGGACCCTTTGCATCCAGTAATTCCATGATCTTCAAAGAAGCTTTATCGAAAATTCATTATCCTGCATACTCTTTTGAAGATCTACCTTTAAGAAAATAAAATAGTAACCACATCTAAAGCAATGGATCTTATGATGGTTAATTTAAAACTACATTTAAAAAGTTTCAAAACATTCTTTTATATTAGCTCCTTCGCACACAAAGTACCTGAGCCAATTATTCAAGATAGATATTGGAAATAAAAACTTATACAAAAAATTTTAGAAAAGAAATAAATTTGATCATCAACTATGAATATTTTATTCATTTTTGTTATTTATATAAACAACTTTAATTAAAAACTAAATTTTATTAAACATAATATACAGAAGAAATATTCTTTCTCAAAAATGCTCTCTGTATTTACACTCCCTATTTTGCTGTAATTAATCATTTTTTTTGATATTTCTATTTTATTAGGCTTTATCTTCATTTTACTCTAAACATAATTAGCTATTATTTTGATTTTTTCATGATCAACTTTTTTCCCTTTCACTCCTAATATTCATACGGATTTATTTTAAACAGAATATACATACTGTCTTTGATTTTTACACTATTGTTTCATTTTTTTGTGGCTACTATTTTTTTTTGAATAATTCTAACAAAAATCACAATAATTTTTTTGAGAAAAGCTTAATAGGCAATCCACTAAATAAGAATATTTTATTTAAAGATAAATTTAATAAATACCTATTTCATAAGAGTGAAATCAGGCCCATTAAATCTTGATGAATTGTACAGAAAATCTAAGAGAAAGGGCTCCATTATTTACAAATAAACATATTCTATAAAAATTTCATTTTATTTTTATTTACTAATTGATTTAACTTATTTATGTCTAATTTAAATTACTTAATTATATAATTTTATTAATAATCTGAAAATTTTAATTAAATAAATGAATTGTCTTAATAATTTGCTAACTATTTTTAATATTTTAAAATTTTAGTTGAATTTCTCTTTATCTTTAAATAAATTTTAATAATATATATTTAGAGATATCATTTTTAAACTTTAATTTTATAACAATAAAATTTACTTTTGAAGTTTTAATTGATTATTTATTCTCAATTTTTTCTTTTATTTTTGGACTTTAAAAATAATTTATTGTCTATAAATATTCAATTAATAAGTAAAATCTAAATGCTTATGATGAATACTGGACAAACCATATTCTTAATACTCTTCTCCAGTGTCCAACTAGTACTATATTTTGATAACTTTAAGGTAAATAAAATATTATTACAGATTTCATCTGAATTCAATATGGCACTTTTTAATTGAAATAGATATAGATTAATCAAAGCTATTTATATTTCTTTACATCTGAATCTTTGATGTTAGATATTAAATGCTTTACAATCTGGTCAATTATTGTATAATGTTATGAATACTATTTTAGTATTTTTATATTTCCTATTCATAATCAAGGGCTCTCTGCAACTTTTTGCGATTGATAAGAGAGAGAATAAGAGATAAGATTTGAGTAATCTTTTGGATTGACTTTCAATTAATTGAAAAATGCAAGATTCAAAATCAATACCATATATAAATTATTTCTAAACTAAAATTTACTCCAATATTGAATATTTTCATTTTAAATTGGTGAGTAGATTTATACTAAACTTTTCCTACTCTAAACTTTATTCCAAACATAGAATTCTTGGCTGATGTCCCTTCATCAATTTTTTTCTTCCCACAATTGCAGGCAACTTCTGCTTTACATTCATATGATCCATTGCCGATAATTATAGCTGATATAACTTAAGACAAATATATCAAATTTTAATTAATACTTTTCTAACAAATTAATCAAATTAAATGTTAATTTTAATATTAGTAGAAAAAATAATTATTATTTAGATTCACTTTATTTATATAAGAATTTTAATTAATACAATTTTAAATTAAGTTGTAATAAAATTAATATACTTAATTCCTTGGAAATATTCAAGAATTACCCATTATTCAAAATCGTATTTCTATCAAATTGAAACCCAATAATTTAATTGATTACAATATCAACTCCAATTATATTTATCGAAATAATTCCTTTTTCAATTATTTATATCATTCTATCTTTATATACTTACTATTTGATAAAAGCCTTTTCTTTTTTCAGAAAATATTTTCTAAATTTTCAATTTCATTATTTAGATATAATTTTATGTCTTTAAAATTAAATATTCTATAAATAATAAATATCTCTCATATTTAGTTGACTTAAATTCTAATAAAATTTTGGCTTTCATTTAATACAAATTATAATTTTTTTTTAAGCAAAAATAATAAAAAGTAGGTTTTTATTAAGAAATAAATTTTATTACAATGTAATCAAGTCTTCAAAAATCTTCAATTATCAAAAGAAGCACTTTTTTGAATTAATCCTAAGCTTTTACAACAACTAGTCGCCCCAGTTCTGCATTTAAAGATAATAGTGATAAAAAAGAATTAAGAAGGTATATTTTTATGTTTTATTTATTAGATACCCTACAGAATGGGTGGAATAAATTGATAACAAATCAGATAATAAATTTCATCACACAATTATGAATAAAAGCAAAGAAGATCATAATCCAAATTTGGCATCACCTAGTAAAATTTTTGGAGTTTAAGAAGGGTAATTAGTTTATTTTATTAAAGAAACAATCCAAGTAGATTTCATACTTAGAATGATGATATAGTATCATCATTTAGAAGAAAGAATTAATCTCTTGGAAATTTGGGAAGTTGGTAATTCTAATCTCCTTCTGCTTAATCTATCGTTAAAGATAATAATAATAAAAATACTGCTCTTTCTTTCTCTAAAAGACTTGATTTAGCAGTTCCATTATCTGAGCTATTAGAAATCTCAAGATAATTAGATTGTTCTCAACCAGAAGAAATTAAATTATTATCAAGAGGCTATGTTAATGAACTTTTTTTATTATCCTAAAAAATTGAAAGAGCACTTAAGAATATCAATAGATGAATAAATAAAATCTATATGAGTTTATTTATTATTATTTCAAAAAATTTATATCAAGAATAACGCTATTCATTTTTTATATAATTTCTTTTTTTAAAACTTATTTAACTTTAAGCAAATGCTTTAATATCTTTAAAAAATATAGTAATATTGAGAAACTTAAAAATTCTTATTTCTTTTATAAATACATAATATAGTATTCATAGGTAGCTGATCAATAAAGATAGTTAAAAATTACTTTATTTGGAAATTATTTTTTTAATAGATTTACTATATACAATTTATTCTATTACAAAAAATGATTAAATCAAATTATTTTCATTAAATTTATCTTATTTACAAAAGATACTAAGCATTATTTTCTTTAATGCTATCATTATTTAATTATTGTAGAAATCAGTGATTACGTAAGATAGAGTTATTTAAATACTCTTTATTAAGATTAATTTTTTAACTCTTCTACATGACTTTTTTTTAATGAATATATATAAATGATTAATTTCTAATTATTTTAGCAAACTATCTAACAAAAATTCAATTTAAGATTATTTTATTTGAATACTTAAAAGTTTTTTTATGTTAAATATCTGTAATTATATATACCATAGAAAATATTTACCAATTTTTATTTAATTATTTAATCTTATTTTCATAAGATAAAGAAGTTATTATAAGAAAATCTGCTAAGGCATAAGTATTTAAAATTCTGTTCGAATAAAAAATAAAAAGAAAATGGAATATTTTAATTGGATCGCTTCAAAATAGGAAAAGTGATTTAATTGATTTTTAAAGATTTATTTGATTCTATTTCAGCTGCTTTTGAAAATATAGGAGATTATGATACAGATGCTACTTTTTTGTAAGAAGCCAAACAATAGCCACCTCAAGAAAAGGGATTTTCTATATTAATTTTCTATAATAATCTCAAACTCTGATTTTATGAAAACAGAAATAATTAAACACATACTAAAAAGTAATTTATTTTCAGATGAAATTCTATTAGAAGAAAATCCAGTAATAAAATAAAAGAGAAATCTTTTGACATCAGAAAAACAGAAGACTACTTTTGTACTTTGAAATCAAGTATCAATATGTGTTATTCTAGGATTGAGCTGTTTTGAAGGAGTCAGTTAGCTAGGTTTCTGAAACAATATAGACAAAAATATATTGAAAATCTTAAAAGTATTAGTTTGGTTTTCGAATAATAATAAAGTGGTTAAATTTTGGTTAATTCTTGGATGTTTCAAAATATTAAGAAAATTGGTTATAAGGGTGAAAGACTAATTTATTAGATAATAACCATAAAGAATAAAGAGAAGTGATTTTATTGTAACCGATTGATATTTGTTTTTAAAAGAAATTCTTTAAAGTTTCTTATTTTAATTAATACATTCAATTAAATAAGTAAAAATGTAAGGAACTGGATAGGGACAATGTTTTGTGAATTCTTTTTTTGATTGAAAATTATGATTTTATGTTTTTTAAGTTTAGTTTTTTTTGATTTTTGATTCTAATATAAATTATATTTTACAATAAGTCAAAAAAAAACTAATATAAATATATATTAATTAATAAATCTTAAATTTTGTTTAAATTTGAATAAGTAACAGAGATTAAATATTTCAATCAATATTGGATAATTGAAGTAGTGCTCTATTTTTTTATAAAATGGCTGAATTTTTTTAAGGATTGACAGCAGATTAATTTCTCATAATTTTAGATTTAATTTTAATTCCGGTAGGTATATATGAATGTTTTTGAAAATCTTAAATAAAACGATTACTAGGATTGTTTTGAATAGTATTAGTTATATTAGATTGAATAAATCCGATAGCAGTACTTAAGATATCTTTAGATCTTAATTCATTATGATTATTATAAAGATTAATGATATGTTTTTGTCCTTGATATGAATGAAAAATGTTAGTAAAATGATGATAAGGAATGAGTGTGTCAAATTTGGATGCTAATAACAACATAGGACAATTAGAATTTAATATTTATGGTAATTTGACTGAAGAGATAGAAAAGTTATATAATTATTAAATTTATCCTAATTATTTTTAGATAATACTTTTGAGAATTTCCAATAATCCTTTGTTAATAAGATTTGGAGTATGCAATTTTTACTTAATTAGATTAAGAATTACATCATCAAGAGTATAAAAAGGACTATCCAAAATGATACAAGTGATATTTTAATATTTTATAGCATACATTAAAGCAGTGGTCGCACCCATAGATCTTCCCCATAAAATAATATTTTAATATTTAGAACTTAAGTAATCCACTAGTAAGATGACATTTAATTATTCATTTAACCTAAGAGAGACAAATAGATATACCCAAAAGTAACAAAATCTCCATCTGATTATCCAGCAGCTTGAAAATCAAAAGTGCATAAATCTACACCAGATTATAAAATAATTGAAGCATAAGGTACTATTTCAAGTCTTGAACCATTATAACCATGTAAATATAATACACATGATTATGTTGTTATTTTACATTTATATAGAGTACATTAAATTCCTTGTAATTTAAAATCCTGTCTTGGAAATCCACATTCTAAATCTGATTGATTAAATTTGACTCTGTTTGGCTGCATTATTTATCTACAATAATTCTCAAACATTTGATCTTATATATCAAAATTTTATTAAAAACATTTCATTTAATTTTACATGTATTATTTAACAATAGAATAGAAGATATAAAATAATGTAATAAAATAGATAATATTATTGAACAATAGATAATGAATTTGGTTAGGATGAATTGTAATATCAGAAATCGAGAATTATTCTTCAATTATATTAAATATATATATATATATTAAAATGAGAAGAGAGAAATAAATACGAGTTCAAACATTAAATGATGAATATTTATCTCCTGTAAAATTGCCAAATGTCTATAAGGTGAATAAAACTATAGAAGGAGAAGATGGAACTGTATAAATATTAATAAAAGAGATTAGATTTTTGCAATGAATTAATTAATGAGTAGAGCAAACATTGGAACTAGTAATAAGACTCTTAGAACCTTATAGAAGATAACGAATGATTAAAGTGAAAGAAAGGATTTACAATTATTATAACAATGGACTGATGTATATAATTTTGATTATGATTAAGTCTATGGTATAACAGATTCAAAAACAGCATTTTTACAGTATAACAGAGTTTTATGATAAAATAGAGTTAATATACTCTGGTTCGATAGGATAGTTATGTTAATAATTGTCTGTGAAATGTAATGAGTATTCTTAATTGATTGATAAAATATGGTCATAATTTACAGGGACTGTCAAAGAGATAATTGATAAATAATCTAGAACAAATCGTAAATTAGAAAAGGAAAGCTTAGCAAATACAATTAAGATTCATGAGAGATATTAGAATTCTATGAGTGAAAAGGTATAACGATTATAAGAAACTGAAAAGTAGTTATAACGAAATACAGAATATGTGGAAAAATTAAATAAGGAGAATAAATATTTGAGAAAAAAAACTAATACATTACAAACATAAATTACAAGTTTAAATAATGATATCGAATTATTAAAATTGTAATTGTAGGATTTGAATAAAGAAAACGAAACGCTTAAATTATTTTAATAAGTTCGACATTCTACTGAAAATGTTACACCAGATTATGAAGAAGAATTATATAAAGTTAAGAAAGAAATATTTGATGATTTTAAAATGGTATTTGAAGAATAAACACGTAAATTTGAAGAAGCATATCATAATAAAATGTTAGAATTAGAAAGAGGTACAGATGACAAAGCATAAAAAGATGAGAATCTAATTGAAGAATATGAAGAAATACTCTTTAAAGATAAATGTGTTGGTAATCATATACAATTTATTGATATGCATACTGATACTTTAGAGTATAAATATATATTAATATAAATATAGTTTAATTTAAACTTAGGATTCTTAAGTTTAGACTATCTATTAGAAAAAGAAACTTTATGATTGGGGAACATAGACTTTACCTACTTAAACATCTAATTAATCTTGTGAAGCTAATTATCCTATTATTAAAAGAGAATGTATACCAAGAAATAATGAAGAATAAACTTATTTAGAAATGTCACGATATCCAATCAAAGCTTTTATAGATGATTATTATCAATTGTATATTGAAAAAGTTGAAATTGAAAAAAAAACATTTCCTGAAATTTTTGAAAGTGTTCTTGATCAACTTAAATTTAGATCCTCTTAATTATTTAATATTATGAAAATGAAAGAAGAATTCTATTAAGAAGATTTTTGTCAACTTGATTAATATGTTTAGAGTTCATATACAGTATTTGTATTCTTAACACATCATTTTTAAGACATTATACATAAATTAAAAGATGAATTAATTGCTCGTAAAATCTAAGTGTTTGAAACATAAATTGATTGTAAATAAGCTATTAGAAATAAAAATTAAATTCAAAAAAGACTTGATCTCTTAAGTTCCAAATACCAACATTAAGTTAAAAACTACAACTTTATTGAAAAGTAATTTAAATAGATATCTAAATTCATTCCTTAATATCATTAAGATTAAATACGTCGTAAGGCTTAAAAATATAAAATTCATTTAGAATTCCCAAAAGCATTTTCTCCAAATCCAATGATTTAGAGTACTAACAATATAAATAGTTTAACCAATCTAAACAATCTAAACAATCTAAATAATTTGAACCTTTAAACATAATAGGTANAATTACAAGTTTAAATAATGATATCGAATTATTAAAATTGTAATTGTAGGATTTGAATAAAGAAAACGAAACGCTTAAATTATTTTAATAAGTTCGACATTCTACTGAAAATGTTACACCAGATTATGAAGAAGAATTATATAAAGTTAAGAAAGAAATATTTGATGATTTTAAAATGGTATTTGAAGAATAAACACGTAAATTTGAAGAAGCATATCATAATAAAATGTTAGAATTAGAAAGAGGTACAGATGACAAAGCATAAAAAGATGAGAATCTAATTGAAGAATATGAAGAAATACTCTTTAAAGATAAATGTGTTGGTAATCATATACAATTTATTGATATGCATACTGATACTTTAGAGTATAAATATATATTAATATAAATATAGTTTAATTTAAACTTAGGATTCTTAAGTTTAGACTATCTATTAGAAAAAGAAACTTTATGATTGGGGAACATAGACTTTACCTACTTAAACATCTAATTAATCTTGTGAAGCTAATTATCCTATTATTAAAAGAGAATGTATACCAAGAAATAATGAAGAATAAACTTATTTAGAAATGTCACGATATCCAATCAAAGCTTTTATAGATGATTATTATCAATTGTATATTGAAAAAGTTGAAATTGAAAAAAAAACATTTCCTGAAATTTTTGAAAGTGTTCTTGATCAACTTAAATTTAGATCCTCTTAATTATTTAATATTATGAAAATGAAAGAAGAATTCTATTAAGAAGATTTTTGTCAACTTGATTAATATGTTTAGAGTTCATATACAGTATTTGTATTCTTAACACATCATTTTTAAGACATTATACATAAATTAAAAGATGAATTAATTGCTCGTAAAATCTAAGTGTTTGAAACATAAATTGATTGTAAATAAGCTATTAGAAATAAAAATTAAATTCAAAAAAGACTTGATCTCTTAAGTTCCAAATACCAACATTAAGTTAAAAACTACAACTTTATTGAAAAGTAATTTAAATAGATATCTAAATTCATTCCTTAATATCATTAAGATTAAATACGTCGTAAGGCTTAAAAATATAAAATTCATTTAGAATTCCCAAAAGCATTTTCTCCAAATCCAATGATTTAGAGTACTAACAATATAAATAGTTTAACCAATCTAAACAATCTAAACAATCTAAATAATTTGAACCTTTAAACATAATAGGTATATGTAAATAGTTCTACTTCACTCTTACCTCCATAACATTAAAGTACAAGTCCAAATTTATTGATATCTGCAAATCCAAAAAATTCATTTGGATTCTTTCCTCCAATGACTCCTTTAGAACCTTAATAAGAAAGTAGTATACCATAACGTACTTCTATGGTAGAATTAAGTTGTGATTCACCAGAAGTTCAAGAGATGCTTTCACCTAATAAACCATAAATAACTTTAACTTGTATCTATTTGATATTATCAAAGTCTTTCCTGATAATAAATTTGAGGAATCGTCTAGTTCTTCAGATGAAGAAGTAGATTTATCAGAATGTTTGAATCCTGTAAAGAATCTTCTGTCAATAGAAAAGAAGTTATTTATTAATAGATGTCCAAGCAAAAATACATAGATTGCAACTTAAACACTTTTATAAGAGATATAGTAATTTAGAAGAGATAAAATAGAAAATATAGTAACTTAAGGTACATTGATAAAAACATTATCTAATTTTGTATAATGGTGTTTAAAGTTTAATAAATTAAATTATCCCATGCATGTTTAATTATATGAATATTTTTCAAGTGAAAATTAATCATAACCACAGAATGTTTGGTTAGGGAAAGTGGCAAGAGTGATAAAATCAGTAATATATTATAAAAGAAAGAATGATTCAGCAAGATTATTTCATGCAATGTTGGTTGGAGATGTACTTAATATGATTTATAATTTAATTAGTTAAGTTTTCTGATTTACTTACAAATATTGAGTAACATTCCGAATGTCAATTTTTTAGAAACTGGAATATCAGTTCTTCAATCCTAATTGGCTGAACAAATTAAGAGTTTATAGAAGTTACCCCAATATATAGATTATGATTAAGAGATTTCTCATCATCTTGGTCCAATTTAAGATATCAAGATTCAAGAATTAATTCTTAAATATTCTACAATATTGCAAATTTTTGCAGAAGATGGAGAAAGATTAACATAAACTTAATTTAGATTATTAATGGTTGAACTTGAAAGTAAGAAGGATGAGTAATACTATATAAATGTATTTAATTCAGAATGTGACATAGAATAATCATCTATTTAATATATGTCATTTCAAAGATTCGCAGTTGTTTGTGAAGAATTTTAATTTCTTTAAGGATTACATGATTATATCATTAAAAATGATGCATAATATTTTAAAGATACAGAACTATGGAAATTAAGAGAAATAGAATTAAAATTGATGTTAATTAGAAGTCATAATTATGATGCATCTGAAAGAGATTTGTTTTATAGAATGCATAAATTGCATTAACCATCTCAACGTATAATTTTGGGAAGGTTTTTAGAAAGAAGAGCAAAAGAATTATTATTATATAAATATACATTAGAATGTTTAGCACCTTTTATGTTACTTTTCGAATCATGATTATAATGAAAATTAATTAGTTAAAATCACACTAAATATTTAGGTTAAATTTAAGTTATCTTTTATTGGAATAAATGCATTAACATCTTTATGTAAATTACTATGGAAAAAGTCATATACTGCTTTATGTTACTTTAACTTTTTCAAGGTTATTGTTTTAGCATCATTTGCTCTTCTCAATTTATCTACATCGTCTGAAGATATAAATTACTCAGCTTTTTAATCTTGAGGTTTCTCATTTTTTTGTAATATCTTTATTAATTAATATTAAATTTGTTACTTTTAAAAATGTTTGTTTCTCTTATTTCTTTATTCTCACTTCATTTAATTTTAATTAACATTCCTAAACTTCTAAATTTAATTCATTAAATTTTGTAAGATGATTTAGAAATTCATCAAATGTTGGATTATTATAAGTATTAGCAATTCCTAAAGAATGAAGATGTCTAATCTATTCTAAAATATGAAAATCTATTTGATCACCACCATCCCCTTTTGGTTTAAGTGATAATCTATATCCAGGTGTGATCATTCTATTTGATGGCATTTATTCCAACATTAATCTTGTCTATGTTTCTCTTAGTTTATCTTATTATTATATATTATTATTTATTGAATTCGAATGCTTTAAATTCAAATTCTTATTATGCTGATTTTATTAATTTTAATCTTACATATCAAATGTAACTTTAACTTTATAATCATTTAAATTAATATTTCCATTTGTATTTACTACTTTTTAACTAACTGAACTTAAATCTTTCATCGTCATAAACTATTTTGATATATGTTGTTGTTTTTAAGGTTTACTTGGTTCCGATTTAGTCTTTTGTTTATATAAACTTAATTTATCACTTAATTCCCTAGTTATTAATTTATATTCATTTATCATTCTATCTAAATTCTTACAATGTTTGAACAATTATTACACTCTTTCCTCATTTTAATCTTAATTGAATTAACATAATTTCAAAACTGTTTACATTCTTTTCATTTCATTCTAAACTCCTTGTAAATTATCCATCTGTTTTTTCATTTCATCTCCTTGATTCTTTGTTAAATCATTTAATCTATAAGCTTCAATTGTTGCTTCTTATGGATAAAGGTTTTATTTGATTGTTTATAATTCTTTTAATTTATTCTTTAATTATTAACTATAATAATTGAATTAATATATTACTTTTAATATTACAATTAATTGTATTTTTTAATGTATAATCCTTTCTTTTTGTTCTCTGGTACTCCTCTTCTTCCTGAAGATGGCACTCTATCTATGCTTTTTTCTAAAGATTGATTAAATCTTCTTATAGGTTCATCCTTATTAACTGTTGGACTATAATATCTTTATTTAATATCAGGTAATTTATGAATAGATTTATCTTTTGAACTCTTTGCATTTATTACTAATCGAATGGCTTTTTAATTTATTAGTATTTCTTCTTGGATTGACATATATTAAGTAGAATCTTTTCCATAAAATTACATTAACTTTGAGAAATTATTTTTTTAAGTAAGTGCCAACCAAGGAAATTAAACCCACAACCATCTTTTATAATAATAAGGATTTGGAATTTTTGAAGTTGATAACAATTTCTCTCTTAAAAAATCTTATTTGGTTTATAGATATTCTTATAAAGTAATTTAATCAAATTATGATTAATAATAATTGATAAAGCTATCTCTATTATTTTTAATATCTAAATTAAGATTTTCTAATTAGACACTATTCATTATAGTAGGGAAATAATCTTCATTTAATTATTATTTTGGTTTTTTCTTAGCTAACATCTTTAATTAACTTAATTCACCATATAATCCTACTTCTTCAAATTCTATTGATTAACCTCTTAATAAGGGATGTTTATAGGCAGGTGTGCCTTCTCTAGTTTATTATTTAAATATTCAATTACTTTTCAAAATTAGAAAATTCTCTTAAGAATATACAAATTTATAACATGATGAAAAATAATCCTTCTGTTGTTGGTTTATAAATGGCTTAAAAGTTCTCAACTGCTTTATTATACTCCATAACTAAATCATATCCATTTTATTCTAACATATCCCATAATTAACACAATTCAAATTTATTATAAGGATTCCAAAGCATTAAAAAATGTTCTATATTAATAATAATTTCTTTGAGTTTAAAGAATTTTTTATTTTTTGTATATTAAAAGATGAGTTCTTCTAACTTTCTGTTAGAGTTGTTTGAATGTTCAATTATTTATAAATATTACTCATAAAGGTTTTTGTTATATTAGATAGATTAGATTGCTTATCTCATAGTAAGTATATAGATAGCGTAGACTAGATTATTTTCAAGGAAACAGATCTATAGAATAATAACAAGAAATACCTTGAAAAAATCATAAACTTTTATAAACTATTCTTGTGTGCATTAACAACTAGCCATGATTTCATCAATTGAGATACCTTGATTAATAAATTTGATGATAATACCTTTATTCACATAAGAAAGAACACAAAAGATGGAAGAAGCAATAGGATCATGATGACAAAATTAATTAACAAGAATAGTAAAGAATTCATATTCATTAAGGAATTCTAATAATTTATTATTTTCATAATTACTTTCTGCTTATGCCAATACATCTGTAATTAATTAAGTATATTCATCTAAAGGATTACTTAGAATAGTATAAAATATTTTAAGAAAATGTAATTAACAACGTAATTATTCAGGAACATGTAAAAGTGCATTATGTATGCATGAATTATTTTTTATAAGATTCCAAATTTGAATACTCTCATTTTCACTAGAAATAATTAAATAAATCTTACATAGGAATAATTGGATTACCAATAGATTAATAATATTCAAATGCTTTACTACCTTATTTGGCTGAAGCTATAAGTTTAATATTATCAGGCAATATTTTAGGTAACCAAGATGATACTCTTACCTCTCCGTTACTATAAAATTTATCGATTCCTTGAATTACAATGATTACCCTCAATAATATGATAAGATATACTCGTTTATATGCTACTTTACAATCACTATATAATTAATTTCCAAGTTCTCTTGAACATAAATTCAACCAATATTCAAAATATTATTTCAATTTCTCACTCTCTAATTCAACTTTTTGAGTAATATTAAACACAGCCTTATTTATTCAATTTAGATACTCGTAATTTTGTTAAAATGTAATAAATAGCATAATAATGATTTTAGTTCTCATGTTCAACTAAATATGGGATTATTAGATCTCTCTTTAATCTATAATAATGATTACATTTCTTTATTAATGTTCTTATATCCAATATGCTAACATGGTTTATAAATCATCTCCCTCTTTCTCATGTATTAAAAGTACTTTATTTTACTACTCATTAAATTAATACAATTTACTTTTACTCTGTAAAATTATTCTTCTATTCTAAAATGAAACTGTTCTAAACCTTCAGGTCTCATCATTGTTAGACATTTCTCAAGAATTACTTCAGATTTACTATTAATCACATCACACATATACCTATTATTTTACTCAAGTTCAAATTAGTTTTCCATTTAAATATTAATAATAATCTATAATTAATACTAATTGATATATCATAAGCTTATGTAAATCATAAATTTTTGCTTAAACTCTATTTCACTTATTAAATGGCAGGTTCTCTACAATCCTCTTATTAATGCAATTATTCATCATCGTTAACTTATTACTATTATTATTATTTATATTTTTGAAGGAAATTCAATGATTCTTGTCTCTTATGTTTTGATAAACCTTCTTTTATTTTTTATTGCTATTTTGAACCTTCAACAGGAGAATCTATTAAACTCAATTAATATCACATATACCATCAATACTCTCTACTCTACCAGTTATAACTGGAGTATGCATAATCATTTATTCTTATAATTGCACACTCTCTTTCATTTAATCTTTCATAGCCTAGGTTTAAGTTGCTCTTATATTTGGTGATCTTATAGGTGAATTTGTAAGTTGATTTATTCTCATCATATCAAACTTATTATTTAGATCGTTAATCTTTTATAATCTTTAATCTAATTAACAACTATCATCTATATCGATATTTTCATCTTCAAATTATGCAATGTTTGGAATATGATATGGATTAAAATAATTATGCTTTAATGCTTCTTCTGCTGTTATTCTTTATTTTGGATCTGTCTCTAACATTCTTTTTAATAAATTTAATGCTGCTTTTGGAATTATATCAAACGCTGACGATTTCCATTGAATTTTTGCTTCCTTATTTTAATTTACAATTGTTGTATAACTACGTCCAGTGAATGCTGGCTTACCAGTTAACAGTAAATGAAATACTAAACCCAATGAATATATATCACAAACTTTATCGTATTTCGTTGTAAGATCTTTTATGTTGATTACTTCAGGAGCAACAAATCTATCTAATATTATTCATTATATACCCTGGTGTTCCACATCTACAATATAAATACACTTCTTCATTAACTAATGTCGCTAATCCAAAATCTGCAAGACATACAGACTCTATTTAATTTGGCTTTTTGAATAAGATATTTTCTAATTTGATATCTCTATGCATGATATCTTTGGAATGTATATGTTTTAGACCTATGATTACAAAAGTTATGAGCAATACCTTCTAACAATCCTTTAATAATAGTTAATATTTCTTTATTAGAAAAAATGACTTTTTTCTTCAATTACTCATATAATTAACCTCCTTCTAACAATTCTAAACAAACATACAATGAATTAGTTGTTTCATGAACTTCATGTAACTTGATAATATTTGGATGATCTAATTATCGCATTAATTTGATTTCATTCATTAAACCTTCTTTTCCATTTTCTTCAGCATATGCCACACTTTTAGAGAATGCTTTGATAGCCATTTATTATCCATCTTCAACTCTTTCTGCTAAATAGACTGATGCAAAGTTTCCTTTTCCAATCTTCTTAAAAACCTTGAACAAGTGATGGAACCCATACTAATTGATACGCTTTCCTAAGAACCATCTCCATTATGTAAGTATCAAAGAATGTGCAACTAACTCATACCTATGGTCTTCATCTCTAAATAGCCACAACCCAGTCGCATCTCCAAGTTTCTCTATATTTTCGCTCTTAACTTAATCAGCTCGAGCATTTCCTGATAGTTTTACTATCTAACATCCTGGTTTCATCTTTGGAGCTGTTCGAATCATCTCAAATTTCAGATCAAAGTCAATCATTGTGTATTTCTTAGCCTTTTTGAATTGGGGGTCCTTATGTTTAAACTCTCATTGAAACCTCGAATATTATCAGCATAGTCTCACTCCCACCTAAATATCGAAGCTTTCCTTTTCTCTAAAATTCAGACTTTATCAAAATCTCTCCAATCTTAACATTTTCATTATAAGCGCTCCAAAACTTTGTTTTCATTATATGATAGATTATTTTATCAATTATATTACTTAAGAACATCATAATCTTACTATCTTTTCTGATTAAAATCCAACAATCATTTTTATATCCTTTATAATATACATACTTTCCATACACACAAATACTTTACTTAAAGAATTCTTTGATTAATCTTAATACTCATAAAAGATTTCAGGATTAAAAATAGAAAAGATCTATATATTAATTAAATTCTTTTCTTTGATAAAAACATATTTAATTTATTTATTTACTAATAATTCTCATTATCTTCTTTCAACTGTAGCTTCATAATATCAATTAAGTCAATAATTATTAATAACACTATATATAAATATTCACTATAATTAATTATAGTTAATAATATATATTTTAAAAAATTCAAATGAGTGATAAAGTCTAATAGATGTCAGAGGATCCCTCCACTAAAGAGCTTAATAACTTTGTGCAAACTCTTCTTAAACAAATGTAAGATAGATTTGATGAAATGCAAAATACTATTGTGAACAGAATAGATGATATGGGTAACTTATCCAAATCTCATCATTTTATTAGGAAAGCGAATTGATGACATAGAAAAAAGTGTGACAGAACTTATGAATGATCTAGGATTCTCAGATGATGAAAATGAAAAAGGCAAATAATTTTGAACTTTATATCAACCTTATATCATTAATTCAAAATCTTTTTGTAATTATTCAATTTTGCATTCCTTATACTCATAAAAAAATAGCTTTTCTCTTTTTATTTTTCATATTCCTTAAATTCCTTTTCTTTTTTTATTATAAAATATAAATTGATTAACATTTTTGTTTTTCTTAAGTATTCTATCTGAAATTCACATTTTCTATCTATTTTATAATTGAAATGAATAAATATTAAGGTTATTCTAGTTAAATAAGAATTAAAATGCATAACTAATAATAACCCAAAATTTTTGAATTCAAGTAAAAAATGTGATGAATTTAGTAGTAAAATAATATATTTAGATTTAAAATTTTAGTTATTATCAAATTGAATTTTGATTTTTATAGTATATTGACGAAATGAGGATAATATATGTTAAATAATAAAAATATAGAGATTAAATTAAAAATAATAATAAAAATAAAATGGGAAATTGTTCAGCTGAAAATATTTAGTATTATGAGAATGTAGAATTTACAGAGGGAGATACATATGAAGGAGAAATGAAGAATGGATTTGCAGAAGGTTGGGGTATCTATACAAGAAAAAATGGAGACAAATATATTGGTTGGGTAATAATAAGTTATATTAAGTGAAGTGGCATAATGGATTTTAGCATGGTATAGGAAAAGAGATATTTGCAGATAAAACTGAATATGAGGGAACATTTGAGGAAGGAAAGAAACATGGTCAAGGGAAAATAAAATTTCCTGATGGATCATCATATGAAGGATAATTTTAAAAGGATAGTTTTTCAGGAGATGGAGTTTACATATATCCAAATGGAATGAAATTATTTGGTAGAATAGTATTTTAATTAAGTTTGGTAAGTGGATAGATAATAGAAAAGAAGGTAGAGCATAAATAGTATTTGAGAATGGAAATATATTTTAATGTGTAAGAATATAATGAAATTAAAAGTAATATAAAAATGATATGAAAAATGGTGAGGGTTTATTCAAATGTCCGGATGGATGTAGATTTGAGAGTAATTGGGTAGATGGATAATTATAAGGAGAATCGAAATATATAGAAAATGATATTTTGACAATTGGAGAATGGCTAAATAATAGATGTGTGAAATGGGAATAATAGAATGATTGAAATTTGGAATCTATTTAAAATAATAAAGGATTATTATTATTAAAGGATTTTATATTATTAAATTTATAAACTCCACTAAAAATAGCAATTTAAATACTTCATAGAGACTTAAAATTATTTATTGAGGAGAATAAATAATATATTTTTTAAGAATTCTCAATGTACTAACAGGTATTTAATTGATGGATGAATCTGAATTTCAAGTAGAAATGACAAAAATTATTAATGAAACATCATATCTAAATTAAAGAAGTCATTAGCATGTATAAAACAGCCTAATAAAAACCTTAAGGCATCTTTATTAAGTGTTATGGACTCAGCATTTAAGGATATTTCATAAGAAGTTAAAGAATTATGTTATCCTAATATAGCAACATTTCATTAAAAATTGTTATAGTTATCTAATTTTAAAAGAAATTGAAAGCTCTTGGAAAAAATTTATTGCTGATTGAGAAAAAATAAAAAGATTTATTTTCTTAATAAAAAAATGAATAATTAATTCATTTCAGATATTCTTGATAAATCATTTGGNGGAAATTGTTCAGCTGAAAATATTTAGTATTATGAGAATGTAGAATTTACAGAGGGAGATACATATGAAGGAGAAATGAAGAATGGATTTGCAGAAGGTTGGGGTATCTATACAAGAAAAAATGGAGACAAATATATTGGTTGGGTAATAATAAGTTATATTAAGTGAAGTGGCATAATGGATTTTAGCATGGTATAGGAAAAGAGATATTTGCAGATAAAACTGAATATGAGGGAACATTTGAGGAAGGAAAGAAACATGGTCAAGGGAAAATAAAATTTCCTGATGGATCATCATATGAAGGATAATTTTAAAAGGATAGTTTTTCAGGAGATGGAGTTTACATATATCCAAATGGAATGAAATTATTTGGTAGAATAGTATTTTAATTAAGTTTGGTAAGTGGATAGATAATAGAAAAGAAGGTAGAGCATAAATAGTATTTGAGAATGGAAATATATTTTAATGTGTAAGAATATAATGAAATTAAAAGTAATATAAAAATGATATGAAAAATGGTGAGGGTTTATTCAAATGTCCGGATGGATGTAGATTTGAGAGTAATTGGGTAGATGGATAATTATAAGGAGAATCGAAATATATAGAAAATGATATTTTGACAATTGGAGAATGGCTAAATAATAGATGTGTGAAATGGGAATAATAGAATGATTGAAATTTGGAATCTATTTAAAATAATAAAGGATTATTATTATTAAAGGATTTTATATTATTAAATTTATAAACTCCACTAAAAATAGCAATTTAAATACTTCATAGAGACTTAAAATTATTTATTGAGGAGAATAAATAATATATTTTTTAAGAATTCTCAATGTACTAACAGGTATTTAATTGATGGATGAATCTGAATTTCAAGTAGAAATGACAAAAATTATTAATGAAACATCATATCTAAATTAAAGAAGTCATTAGCATGTATAAAACAGCCTAATAAAAACCTTAAGGCATCTTTATTAAGTGTTATGGACTCAGCATTTAAGGATATTTCATAAGAAGTTAAAGAATTATGTTATCCTAATATAGCAACATTTCATTAAAAATTGTTATAGTTATCTAATTTTAAAAGAAATTGAAAGCTCTTGGAAAAAATTTATTGCTGATTGAGAAAAAATAAAAAGATTTATTTTCTTAATAAAAAAATGAATAATTAATTCATTTCAGATATTCTTGATAAATCATTTGGCTAATTTCCTAAATTGATAATTAATCATAACAATTAAAAACTTACTTAATAAATAATCAAATCTAATAAACTCAAATTAAAAATTAAGTCATTAATAAATCTTTATTTCTATATTAAAATGAGTAATGAAAATAATAATTGTAATTCAAGATCGATTGGGTAAATCTCCTTCATAAAAGTCTCATTAATATAAATTTCGTAGGCAATGACAGAACATGGAAAAGAAAGAATGATGAAATCTCAGCTATAGTGATAATGATTGAATTGTAATACACAGTTAATTTTTAAATATATCATTATAATCAAGCAAGTATCTCATTTTTAATTTATATTATTGCAAAAAAAAAAATCAATTGTTAATTGCCTTAATAAAATTTGATTTATTAGTTTTGAAGTCTAAAATCATTCTAAAAAATTTAATATTAACAAATAATATCTCTGAAAAAGTATATTTTTTAAAAAAACAAGAACATATTATTTCAATTAGTATTAAAATATTAATTGTTCATTGAATTCTAACATTTACACAATTCATCAAAATAAAATTTTGAAAAATAATCATTTCTTAAGTAATTTATTTGTTTAAATTAAAGATAAAATAACAGTTTTAAATTTTTAGATTATTGTTGGGTTAAAAAATATATGAGAAATAAAAGTTAATCTCATTATGAATGAGGATAAATATTATGATTAGCAATATGAAATTATTTAAGTTGATGAGAAGGAAAATAATGATAATTAATTTTTGTAATACAAAAATTAATGAGTTTTAATAAGTTTTAGCTTGAAGGATGCGGATTCAATTTCAATCTAATTCATTTGTTATGGCTTTAAGATCCAATTTTCAAAAACAATATACGCTTAGACATTCCTGACACAATATAAATAATTTAAGGATAACCTCATTTTTGGTATTATAGTGTTGATTCTTAAATAATGAGAAAAAGCAAAACAAAATTAAACTTAGAGTCAATTTTATAAGATTTTATCAGGGATTAAAAGGATAATCATGAAATATGTGCTGCTTGGATTGTAAAGAAAGACAATTAAACTGAATTTGAATTTCTTTCTCAATATCTTCTAAGCTAATTAATATCTCAAATGAGTTATGAAACAGAGGGTTATTTATAGAAATTCATTTATCCAAAATGTAGATTTTTATAATTATTTTTTAGCTGAGAAGAATGAAGTTATAAAATGTACATGGGGAAACAATTTGTGTTATTTTGAAGTTTTCACTAATAAATATCCAATTATGATGTAGAAAGCTGATATTTATTAAAGAGCAGTGACATTCGAAACACCAAATGGACCTGTAGAATAATCAACGTAAAATTTAATTTTTCAGATTTTTAGTTTATAAGGGACTTAGTTTTGTTAAAGATTAGAATTATTATGTGGATTAATTATGTCTCATGTAATCAATGTAACTTAAAACTAAAAAGAGATTACATTAATGGAATTGATATTTAAATTATCAAAGAAAGGATAAATATATCTTATAATATGTTCCAATTTATCAACATTCAATGTACCTTCTAAATTTACATTACGTAATAAATAGAACTAATTATAAGCCAATTTTTCGATAACTAAAAAGGTCACTAAAGAGCTTTTGAACTATCCGAAACCTATTACATTATCTGATAATTCTAAATGCATAGTTTGTGATGAAGAGAAAAATTAAATAGAATTTTCAAAAGTCAAATTAAAAGAGTTGATTCATTATTGGGAATCCGGATCTGATCATAGATCTTAAATTTAATCTCCTAAATCATATAGATTGAATGCATAATAACTAAAAATAGATCCAACCCAACTGATCCCTAGAGTAATCAAATTAATGTATCCAAGAATGACTTTAGAAGAATATTAAGAATTTCGTAAAAACACAGTTTTTATTAATTAAACAATCTCATTATGTAGCTATTGCTTTACTAAACTTTATTCAAGCGAAGCAGAAAAAGTTATAGTAATACCTAAAAAACATAAAAGATTAATTAGAACTGAAATTTATGATAATGAACCAATTAAATATGATCTAATACCTCCAGGATCAACAAAGACATCCATTTATAGCAGTTTTCTATAACATAAAGTTATTAATAACTATATTAATCGAAGACTTAAATAATCTAATGTAAAAAACGAATTATTTCCAATTGTCAATAATTCTAATTCATTATATAAAACTACTTAATCTTCTAGAAATAAAGTAGAAATATGATTAATTATTTGAAATTATATTTCTTTTTTATAGTTATTAAGTTATAAAGGAAGTATAATTTGTATTATATTGAATTTGACTTTTGATTCACTTATTTATAATGCATGAAACAATTAAAAATTTAATTTCAACTGTAATTTATGATAGCTATTATGTTGAGCCTTCATTATATTTTAATTTTTATATTTTTAAAATGCATTAACAGCGTCGTTTATCTCCAGCTCCCTCAAGTCCATGTCCTAGAATATGTAAAATTATTTATATTTATTGCTTATAGAATAGTAATCCAACCGTATGCAGTTCCTTTAACCTTAATATGTAGTTCCTTAACAGCCATAATAATATTGTTAATAACCAATTGTTCTTAAAACTGAAGAATTAAGGCCTGTTCTTCAATAACACCATTAATCTAGAGAAAGAGATAAAGAAAATTTAAATCCAAAATCATTCTAATCTGGCAGACTTATAAGTTAACACGATACTCCTTAACATTCTTAAAGATCTTTATAATAAATCCCTATTGGAGCTTTTCAATCTTAAACGTCTAACGAAGCCTAAATTAAGCAATTAAGAGAAGAAATGTTAAAGATGTTTGAATTCTCTAGAAAAGATTTTGAATTAGTTAAATTAGAATTAGACTAATCAAAACAAGATTTGATTGAACAAAAATAAATCAATAAAACATTTACTACTTAATTAGAAGCATTAAATTTATAATTAGTACAGGAATAAGAATTAACTAAAAAATTAAAACTTGAAATTGATGAATTAAAAAAAATATAATTACAATAAACACATTAGCTTACTTTTTATTCTGGAATAAAATAAGAAATAACTTAAGAATTGCAATAATATGTTGATAATTAGTTGAAATTACAATCCACTTAATCATAATAACCTTAATCATAAATAACCTTAGACACTTATGATACTTATATTAAGAAATATGAATAATTTAATAAATAAGTCAATGATTATTTATTAAATAGAAAATTACCTGACAATTAATATAATGATACAATAGACTAAGATAATTGTGATTTAATAAAAGAAAAAGAATCCCCTGTCCGTTTATTGAATTAAGAAGAATAATAAATTATTTTAACAAAAGAAGATATGGAAAGATGTACATATAATTTAATTTTAGATAAAATGTCAATCATTCATGAAAATGAGAACGAAGAGGATGAAATTATATATCAGGTAGATGAAAATGGTTATGTTATGAATTAAGATGGCAATCATTTGGTAGATAATTATGGTAGATTGATATAACTGTCAGATAAAGATATTGAATACTTTAAAAGCAAGAACTAATTGGATGAAATCAAGTGAATTTAACTTAAATTTATTATCATATAAAATGCATTCTAAAATATTTTTAATACTATTAAATTTATAAAATAAATTAAAGTTTATATATAATAAGTTCTCATAAGTTGTTTGCAAAAAATATGCATTAATATTAATATTAATTATAAAATTTTATGTTTCATAATTTCTATTAATTAAAAACGAATTACTATTTATAAAGAATTATTATAAAATTAATGTCGTTATATAAATGTTTATGTTTCAATACATTTATTTGCATGATATTAAATAATTGTATATATATAAATTATGTTTTGTAAAATTTTAGTTGAATACAATTTTTTCATAAACTACAATAATATCATATTAATCAATAGACTTAAATATTTTAAGTCGAAAAATAAATTTTTTTGATAAATTCACAAGTTTGATATTTATTAATACATTTGATAATTAATAGAAAACTTAAAAAATAACTAATAAAGGATTATATTGATTAAAATATTTGATAATGTTTTATAATTAACCTAAAATTTTTGAAAACATACAAATGTTTTCTAATGATTAAAATATTTAATAATTTTTTGTAATTAATATATGAATTATTAATAAATTCATTGAAAATAAAAAAAAAGTGTATAAACAAATTGATTTCATAAAAGGGATATTTTATATTTTGGGATCTTAATTGTATAAAATATTTTCATTAAGTTTTTATCTCATAAATAAAGTTGTCATTTNAATTGTATAAAAATACATTAATTCTATTAAAATTATTATTATAAAAATTTTTTAAGTTAATTAAATTGATTATCAATTTGAAAATTTTATAGTGATCAACTGATAATTCTTTGGGAACATTATCAAGTAAACCATTTTTTTTCAGCAAATAATCTATCTTATATTAATTTATGTACACGTTAAAATCTTGAAAAATTTGATAACATCTCATTCCAAATGAATAATTATTTCAAGTTGATTTCCCCTCGTATTTTATTACTTGTGTAATATTTATATGTATTTTATCCCAAATTGTATTTTCTTTACATTTAAATTTTAGTTTAAGTTCCTAAAATATCCAAATAATCAGGCATTTGATAAGAGTTTGTTTAGTTTAAACTGTCAAGTATTTTTAGAGGGGATTACATTTTTAGGTATTAAAATAATGCTATCCAAAAATTTTAAACAAGAATCTTTTTGATGAGCTAGAATCTATATTTTAATAAATTTATTTATATTTCCGATGATAAGACATCATACACATTAATTATAGAAATAAAACTACTAATTAACTATTTTACTATATTTAAAAATCATAGTTTTCGTGAGAAAAGAATATAAATTAATAAGGCAGAATAATTCCATAAAATTTATAATACTTTTTCAAATAAATCTTCTAATTATTGAAATAAATTAATTGTTTAATTAATAAAACTTAAAATTTTCTTTTATTGTATTTTTTGTTTTACCCTACTCTAAAAAGAAATGATAATTATTTTGTAAAAAAAAAATCGTACACTATAATCAATTAATTAAAAAATTTTTAAAAATGCAAATTATTAATTTCATATTTTATGGGTATGATTTTTAAATAAAAATTTCATATAGTATTTAACTTATTTAATCATAAATTCTTTTAAGAATAACACAAAAAAGGCCATTATTGTATTTTTATCTTCTGACAGCAAAAATCTTTTTTTCAGAAAAATAATTAAATAAGTATAATAAATTTTTTTTCTTTTGAGGCTTTAACCATCATTTTGTCCTTTGATATTTGGAGCTGTTCTTTTTTAAAAAATTTGCTTGGATTCATTTATTTTAATCAGAATATTAGAATAAAATGCATTGTCCTCCACTAATTAACTATTATTTTCTAATTAAATAATCAAAAAAAAATCAAAATACTATTATTTAGATATTTTTCTTATTTTTTTTAAAGGCAAACTTTATTAAATCTATCTTTTTATACTTAATTTTAGAAACAATTCAAAAATCAAAATCTTGTCTCTAATAATTTTCTTAGAAAATAAATATTCAGTTGTTCTAAGAAATGTTGTTTAAAGTTCAGTTATTCATTTTTTTACTTTATTATAATTTATGATTTGTAATAAATTCATTCTCATAATTGTGAATAAAATTTTGATTTTATTTAAGTTTCGGATTCAACAGTTTTAAATCTATATCTTCATCAAGGTTAATTTGAATATCAAATTTAAATTATGAAAAATTATAATATATATTTAATTTATTTTTGCAATTTCTCCATATTAAAATTGGATGAAAATATTCGAGAAGTTGATGAAAAACATAATGATGTTATTGGCTATAAAATTGTAAATAAATGCATTTGCTATCTATAATCTAATTTTAAATAATTATCAAATATATAAAATATGACTTATACTTGAAAAGGTAAAAAAAGTAGGAATTACGAAAAAAGCCTTCAGCTGAAATTCTAGGTACAATATTAGAGGGAAAATAGTGTAAAACTAATAAATAATTATGAGAAGAATATAGGATAAAAAGATGTTTGATAAGATTTTGCATAAATTGGTTGATAATATAGGTTGTATGAATTTAGTGTAATCATTATAAAAATTATAAAAATTTGAATTAATATACCATAAATTCATTGAAAATAAAAAAAAAGTGTATAAACAAATTGATTTCATAAAAGGGATATTTTATATTTTGGGATCTTAATTGTATAAAATATTTTCATTAAGTTTTTATCTCATAAATAAAGTTGTCATTTTTCTAATTGATTTTTCTATATATTTATGTAAAATACAGGTATAGTAAATTATAATAATATAAATAATTTAATATATAAGATAATTAATGATAATCTAAAAGATGAAGATAATAGAAAATGATAAAAACAAAAGAATATCCATAAATAATTTAGTAGAATGATTTATACGAAGAAGTAAGAAAACAAAAGTATAAAAATATAAGTATTTAAGTAAAAAATAAATGAAAATGAAGATAAAAAAATGAAATTAAACAATAATATTATTATATATTATTAAATGAATAAATAGGAAGAAGAAAGGGAGAAAGATTAAGAGATGAATTAACTTAAGATTGAACTATAAGAATATAAGGAAAGGGAAAAAAGATTTAAGGATATTGCATAACATTTAACTTAATTAGAGGGAAGGTAATTATAATAAATAGTTTTAAGGTATAATGATTTAAAGGATTAAAAATGTATTAGTGAGTAATAGTTAAAAACATAGATTTAATAATATCAAAAATAGATTAAGTTATAATAGGAGGAGATAAAAAGTTTGAAAGTTTATATAGAAGAAGTGGAGGATAAAATTGATGAGAATGAATAATAATAAAATAAAGAAAAGAAGATTGTAGGAGATGAAAGTGTTGTAGTGAGTAAATTGAATAGTGAGAAAACTTTATTAGGAGAGGAAGTGAAGGGATTAAAATAAACAATAATATAGTATAAATATATGTATTTAAATTTAGAATAAAATAAGAGTATGATAATATATCAAAAGATTTCTATCAATTGAGTAAGTAAACTGACACAACAAAAAGTTAATTTACATAAGTATTAAAATATATTGAAAATAAATAAGATTAAAGAGGAATTGATGTTAAAGAATAAAGAATTAATTCATACAAGAAGATAATATTAAGAGGCTTTAAATTATATTAGTTAATAATAGATTAATGTTAAATAATTGCATAATAATTCAACAATAAATGAGTTGTCATAGACAAATTAACAATTATTGAGTTAAAATTAATAATTAAATAGAAAAATATCTAAATTGAGAGTGGATTTAGATAATGTTAAGAAGGCTCATTAAGAAATATTAATCGAAGCTGATATGCTAAGTAGAAATTTAGAATAATAATAATAATTGAGTGAATGTACAAAAAATTAGAGAGAAAATGTAAAAATTAATTAATGTTATAATTAGATTGGATAAGAATTAGAAAGAGTGATAAGAATAGAAGAACAATAATTTTAATAAAGAATAGCATTATTGAGATCTTTAAAAGATGAACTTATAGATACAAAATAAAGAAGCTTATTGAATTTAAGAAGATATAATTATTGATAATAATTTTTATAAAAATAATGTAAAAATCACCACAATAATTTTATGAAATCATTATCAATGAAATTTCGACAGTAGATTAGATATACAGTGCAATATTTGAATTGAGAACAATAAATAATATGGAAGCAATATAATTATTGAAATAGGGATTTAATTATTTAAATAAGGTAGAAAATAAATCATGTTTATTATTACATGAGATTGCTTATGCATTAGGATAAGCAGATTTAAGTTTGGAATCTTAGATTACTTAATTCTTAATAGATGTAATTAAAGATGAAACTTAATATGATGTAGTAAGACATGAGGCAGCAGAAGCATTAGCAAATATTAATTAAAAAGAAGCTTTAGAGATATTTGAATAATATTCTAAAAAGAATGTTAATGATAATTTAAATATCTTATAAGATACTTGTATTATTGGTTTAGAGAAGGCAAAAACAATTTAAGAACTTGGATTTTTATATGGAAAAATGTATTTAGGAACAAGAGAACCAGCTGCTCCTTTTTAAGAATTAGATAGAAATCCAGTTGAATACATATTAGATGATAATACTACATTATTTAATAAATATAGAGCATTATATTATTTAAGAAATAATGCTAATAAATATTTTGATTAAATAGATTAATTATTAATAAGTAATAAACTTGGAGCTTTATTTAAACATGAAGTAATTACTAATTTAATTCTAGATTTGTTTTGTTATTGGTTAAGTTGGTGAAGCTCCAAAATAAATTCATGAAGCATTAATTAATATGATAAAAGATGAAAATTAACCAGCTATAGCTCGTCATGAAGCTATTGCTGCTTTTTAAACAGTTAATTCAAATAAAGAAATTACTCTTCAAATTTTAAATTAATATTCAAAGAGTTAAGATTAAATAGTTAGAGAAACTGCCTTAGTATCATTAAAAATGATAGAATTCTATGGTTGATATTTATTATATATTAAATATTGATGGTATATATCTATATATTAATATGATAATTAATATTTTATAATGTAAACATAGTCTAAATAAGGATCTATTTATCATTGTTTATCTCCATAGAATATTAAGAGAGCAGTAAATAAAATTCAATGTAGAGAATAATAAAGCAATCCTTGTGTGAGATTCAATAATCAAGATAATAGACTTAAATAATTCTAAACTCTTCTTAATTCCTATATGTAGAGTAAATCACCATCAATTACTAAGACTATCTAAAGTAGAAAGAGTTTAAATGAACCTAGTATCAATAATATTGCAAGAATCTCTGTTACTCCATAAAAAAGTGAATTCTCAATTACACGCAAATAAAATACTGAGCATAAAGAATTCTTACTTTGTTAATCCATTTCAAGTCAAACATCTGATTTTGGTCCTTCAAACCAATTTAAACTTTAGTTATAATAAATATAACAAAAAGTACGTGAACGTTTTAAACGATATGAAGAAGAAAAAAAAATATTTTATGAAGAAAAAAAACTCTTCCTTGAAGAAAAAAAACAATTAATCTCAAGAATACAATAATTAGAATTACAAGTTTAAGAATATACCAAAAAAAAAGAAGCATTAGATCAATCATTTGGTTGATATACTACTAACAATTTTGTTTATATATATATAAATATATAATTTAACTGTTATGAATACAAAAACTATATCAACAAGATAACCATTATCATAAATTGATTTTAATCAAGATTTAGATAATTTTCGTACAACACCTAAACATAAATAATTCAAAACTGCTATTACTCTTAATAGTGATTATAAAAATAATCAAATTTACAATGTTCAATTCAAAGTCAAATAATAGAATCAAACAATTGATTAATCGACTAACAATAATATTAATAATAATAATGCAAGTAGACTAAATGAAAACAATGCTATTTTCATGTCTCCTGCTCCCCTTCGTAGGAATACATAATTTCAAATATAATAGTAATAATAGTAATAAATTACTTCACCTTTATAAAAGAATTATAGTTAGAAACACTTTTAAGCAAATTCTCCAATTACTAAACCTAATATATAATTTAGAGGAATATCATAATAACCAATAAATTAAAATGTTTCACATACTACAACTTAAAAGTTATAGTCTGATGTTGAAATTCTTAAGAATTAGAATCATGCATTATAATAATAAATATTTTAATTAGAATCTAATATATAAAGAGGGAATAGTACTTAATTCATTAAGGAATTGGAAAACAAGATTTAAATGCTTTAAAAATTGAATGAAAAATTAAATTAAGATAATCAACAATTATTAAAAATAAGTAATGTTGAATAACTTACTTAAGAGAGGGATTTATAATCTAAAAAATTATAAGAATTGGAGAGTTAATATGAGAATTTGTTAAAATAATTTGAATAATTTGATTGTAAGAAATGGAAAGAATTAGAATAAATGAATCAAGAAAACAAGATAGAAAAATTGGTAATGGATTTAGAAGATAAGATTACAGGTTTAATAATAGAGAATGAGAAATTGAATTAATAGATTTAAGAAGAAATGAAATTAGATTAGAAAGTGGAATAATTATAGTTAGAATTGCAATAATAATAGATTGCATATTAGAAATTGAAACATGAAGAAGTTTAATATAGATTTAGATATGATACAGCAAATTATGATGAGAAAGTAAGTAGGAGAGAAAAGCCAAATGATAATAAAGAGAAAGTGATTGAGAATGTAATATATTGAAATAAATTAGATAAAAATATTAGAAGAAGAGAATATAAAATTAAGAGAATTATTGAGAGAAATAGATTATGATGAGGAAATAAAAGATTTAGAAGATAGGGTAAATTATAATATATTTAACATAATATTAGATTCGTGTAATAGCATAGGATAATAGAAAATTAGAGATGTAATTATTACATAAATGATATATATATATATAATGTATTAAAAAATTAATTGAGAGACTCTTGATTTTATATGAATTATTAAATAAAATGAAGAGATGTGATTTATGTTAAATGGGTGCAAGAAGAAAGATGAGAGAATATTTATAAGAGAAATACTTTGAAGCATTTAATTTCTACTTTGCAAAACCAATAAATGAAATAATAGCATAGATTCCTCATGCCCCTCATGTAATATATTTTAAGGATTATGTAATATTAGATGAGAGGATGGAATATTTGAAAAGGTATATGGAATTGGTAATGTTATATTAAAAGATTCTATAATTAAGAAGAAGTTAAGCCACGTTTAGATATACTTACAGAGTTTTACATTTAGAATTATAAACATATGCATCCAAACTTAAGTGCAACAGATGCTTTTAAAATTATGAATAAGAGAAACAATAGATACGATAAATTGTTTTATTAGAAAGATCGAGAATAGACTCAATAATAAGTTATTAGTCGATAAGTATTGAATTCAAAATTGACAGATAATATAAGTTTCGAAACTCAAGAACATGACATTTATGAAGAAGGAACTTAAGAATTTAATAAATAAGGTTTTGATTTAAAAGGATTATAGATAATTAGAAATCTAAAATAATTGAATCAATCTGAATAATCAGACATCACTTTAAAAGATTGCATTGTATAAGTTAATCAATTATATACCAAACATAAAAAACAATCTATTAATTCAAAAAGTATCAAACTCAAGTACACTGAGAGCAATAAGAAAGGTATAATCAAATTTATTATATATAGGGAACAATTCTAAAAGTGAATCCAAAATATCTTCAAATACCAAACAAATTAAAGATGAACCTTTAGAATTAGGAAATGCAGTTCAACAATTTAATGATTTTGATACTAAACCTAAATTAACAAGAATGTAGAGTGATTCATAAACCATTTAAAGAATGCTAAAAGAATATTAGAAAATGAAACAATTAAGAAGTGCAGTCTCATCAGATTTATTACCTATCAGTACTTCTGTTTAAGGATTTTAAGGTTAATAAAAAAGTATTAGATAAGATCATAATAATAATAATGGAAGTATGCATAGTAGTACCTCAACTAAACAAGATGTTCTCAAAAAAGTTTATTAACCTTTGCCCAAAAAAATTACAATTCATCAAATTGATAAAATTGCCAAAGGTGGTTGTTTAACTGATAGAACTTTCAAAAGACCACCTCCTATTTCTGAAGATCTTATGCTTAAAATTCATGATTAAATTAAAGGTTTAAATACTGTTGAAACTAAATAAAAAGTTGAATTTAAATATATGATTCCATCATAGTATAATTCATAATAAAATTAAAAATTACTAAGTACTAAAGCTAAATCATCTAATTCTAAAAAAATTATTAGCGAATTAGGTACTAAATCATAACATATTAATAAATAAACTATACAAAAAGCAGATGAAATTGTTAAAAAATATATTCAATTTGCTTAATAAACTATGAAGAAAAAATTTGATTTTAAACTTAATTTATAAGGATTAAATGAAGAACCTTAAGAAGAAGAAATTTGTAATTTATTTATTATTAATTCTTTAAGCCAGCAAACGAAACAATTTCTATACAGAAAGACATAGTCAAGTCTAAGATAGAGAATAATTCATTTCTCATAGAAAAATCTTATAAAAATGAGAATTATATTTATTAATATTTAAATTATCAAATTTTAATGATTTTTTAGAATTTAATTTCAATACATATTTTAATTAAATTATGAAATCATAAATAATTTCAATTTATAATTTTTTAATAATGAATCTTATTCACTCCAAAAATGATTTACTAATTTAATAAAGTGTATTAGTTATAAAAAGAGAATGATATAGAATATAATAGTCATACTAGAAATAAATTTAAAATTCTAAGGTGGAAATATGAATCAAAATTTGGACTTATTTGAAATAAGAAAGTAGACAGTAAAAATAATGAGAATATTATTAGACAGAATTAGAACTTTATAAAATAGAAGAATGTTTATGAGATTTGTATTTAATATTGGAATGATAATTGAATGATAAAAATGATTAATCATTATGTTAAATATATTAATATGTTTTAAGATAAATATGGAAAAACTGTGAGTGAGTTCAATTAAAAGTACAATATTGTAGCAAATGCTTCTCAATTAAGATTTGAGGAGGGATTGTTAAATTATAAGTACAACTCACTTTTAGGTTAATTTTAAGATTGCCTTTTGTAGGATGTAATTATATATAATCACATTAAAAAAGATTCGAGCAGCAATACTAACAGCATAGAGAGGTTACTTGTCAAGGAAAGTATTGAAACATTACTTCAAAGAGCTACCATAATAATTGAGAGCAGAATACTATGGCTCATTATTAACATTGTATAAAGTAGTTGAAATCCGAAAATATAGGAATCACTTCGATAGCAATAACAGAATATGTTCTATTTCAGTGGCATGGGGAGTGGGATGAAAGTGGAGAAAGTTACTTGGCCATTCGTTGAGGGTTTTGGATTTTGCATTTGGATTTAAGTGGAGAATGTCAATTATGAATAATATAATGAATAGAACATGGGAGTATAAAAAATAATAAGTGTTCATGGATAAGGATAATAAGGAGGAGGTGGATTAGAATGCTTTATATTGAGAGGCAGTGTCTATTATAGGATAATTCCTGCAATATATTAAGAAGCAGATAATGGTGCAATATTGATAGGTCAATTAAAGAATGGAATGAATTTCATAGGTATATCACATGAATGCCCAAAGAAATTCACATCTTCACATTTAACTGTAATTTTAATTATGAATTTGAGTTATATTTCAACAATGAATAATCAAAGACAATGACATTAGACTTTCCTCGTTTAAATCAGAATATAGCATTAACAAGATTTACAATATGTGAGAATTTATTTGGTACAGCATAATGTGTAATAATAATGAATTAATCATCCACAAAGTATATAAATTCATAATTAGCTATCTAGAATTAAAACTATTCAATCAGTATATGGATAATTATAAATGGATTTCAAATAATTAAAAACTTTACCAGCATGTTTAGATAAATACTTTGAGAGAATTATGTCAATTTATATTCCTGAATTTGCAGATGCTAATCATATAATAGATGTTATGGGTAATTGTAATGCTACATTATAACCTAAAAGTGGATCAATTATAGCAGATAAAAATAAATTTCATTTCTAAGGAGGATTCAAATTATTTTATGTGATGTTACATCTAAGTGGAACACTATATAAATAAATCAATTAAGCATAACTTAATTTATCTACTATTTTCGAAGTCATTAATTATATCTTCAAAAATAATCATTAATTACAAGCAGAAGCATTCAATAATTAATTCTTCTTAACTATTGCTTCTATTATAATGAGTTTTGATAAACCCTTAATTAATACAAAATGTGTTGAATTATTAAGTGAAACCAAATCTCTTATAGGAGATAATCGATTATTGGATCACTTTTTTATTCATATCTTATGGAATCCAAAATTGCATTAATAATGCATCAGTGAATAAGTGTTCTCTAAATATTTGTAATTAGCATGTCAGGTTTATTTATAAAATCCATAACACTATCATCATTTTATTTCATCTAAAGATATTTTAGATATGCTAATATTTGCATACAATGAAAATCAATGTTGTGATTTACATTTTAATGATTATGAAGAGTCATTTCAAATAAAATTCTTAGAAAAGATCTTTTATTTGTTTAACCAGCAAACAGATATTTCTGAACATTTGATACTTTTTGATTAGTATCTTATGTCTAAAATATCACCTTGTCTTCTATTATAGATTCTCACAATTTTAAAAGTAAGAATAATTTAATTTGTTAGAACTTGCTAGTTGATAATGAAGATTAAGGAATTAAAACTAATTATATACTTTAAACATGGGATCAACGTAATATAATAGATTCATTACTTTTTCTATTTAAATCAACACCATATTATGATATTAGAGCTATGATTATTTATTTCCTTCATCTTATCTTTCAATAGTAATTCCCCAATCATAAATTATAAATCCATTAAGCTATTGAATATATCACTAATACTATTGAACCATTAGCTGAATTGAATCGTAGTTCCATTATTCATTCATAACCTATTAAAAAAGAATAACAATCTCAATAACAATAACCATAATAATAAGAAGACTTTGATGAACTCAAAAATCTTGGAACTCAATTCCTTAACAATGATTATGAAAGTGTTCCTTAAGCTCCATCTATGACTAATCGTCGTAAACCAGCTTAAGGATTCTTTGATAATAAATAAAGACCTCCTCCTAGAGCTTTATCTATACCTGCTCCTGAAACTGAAAAATCAAAACCACCTTCATTCTCTGTTGATTAAAAAGGAAAAAAGAAATTTCATATTAAAATTGATACTGATGCAATTAATGCACTTTATAACTTTGGAGGAGAATAAGGAAAAAAAAATGCATTGTATTATTATTCCATTCTATTTTAGTGACCATGAAGCATTCAATAAAGAATTAACAGAAATTAATAAATTAGCAAAAGCATGTCATATGTATATGTAAGGTTATAGAGAACCTGAAGAACCATATATTGAATCACCAAAATTAAAATAATAATAATAATAATAATAATAATAATAATAATAATAATAATAATAATAATAATAATAATAATAATAATAAACTGTTGCTAAACAACCATTGATGTCAACAAAAAATAGTTAAACATAAAAATAACAGTTTTAATAAGAATGTATTTTTATATAACTAAATTATAGTAACCTAAATTAAAGAAGTTTCATCATCTTCAATGTCTATTTAATAAGTTGAATAGGTTTAAAAAAAAAAAATTCAATCATTTGCTTCAATATATAATTAACTTATGGGTTGGATGATTGATAAAATTAAGGTTGGAGTAAATCAATCTTTAATGATAGAAGAAAAAGATTAAATCAAAAATGAAGGAATTATTAATGCCATAATAAAGATTGTTGCTTTTTCAATAGAAGATAATTTAAAAGCTTAAATTTTATAAGATCTACTATGTCTTTGTAAATCACATTAAGGCAATTCTATCCTAATTTTAGGTTAGGCAACTTTTTAGAACGAACTTCTAAAAATATTATCAACATAAGAGGAACAAAATTTAGTAAATAAATAATATGATTATTTAGATATATGAAATTGGATGCCGATTGCATTCAACACTTATTATTTAAGTATTAAAATCTGAATTCATAGGCGCAAATTATGTTTATGATTTATTAAAATGGGGTATTGATTATAATAAGAAATTGGTTGAAATACAAATGAATTCAATAATTGATTAGCTCTAGTATATTATTTATAAATTAATTATAATAGTGATTAGTGTAAGACTATTTAAACAGATTCTCAATTATGGAAAAATATAATGTAGATGGCTTTGTATTTAATAGAACTAAGATTAAATTATCCTTAATTGATTTAGAAATTTAATAAGTTCTATGATCTAATTAATAAGGATTATATGATTAATGGAAATTTAGAAGGTATGATATACTTATTAATGAATTTAAGAGTAAATTTCTAAGTTATCTAAATGTTTCAATCATCTTGATTTGGCATAAAAAGTCTAATCTTTTTTTAATACTAAGATCTAAAATCATTAAATATATGAGATTATATTAGAAAGCAGTGATTAAAAGAATTTATATTAATTACTTATAACGTATGCTTTAACATTGGAGATTTGTTAATATGAAATTACATATGGATTGACTCATATATTATGTAAGTTGAGGTAATGTGAGAATTTCAAAGACATGATTAAATTTATATGCTTGATCATATATGTTTCTAAGGAGAGAAATCATTAATCTTCATTAAAAAAATTGATGACAGAATTATATCAAGATTTTGAAATATTATTAGAGAGTCTTCTAGCTAAATCTTTTGAAGATGATTCAATATTAGACTAAATAAGTAATTAGATTAGTAGTAACAATGCTTTAAAATAGGAAATATAAATAAAAGCTCATATTCCATAATAATGGTCAATGGAATCTATAGTTTCTTCTTAAAAGAGCATAAGAGATATATAATAAATGGGAGAAAATAAATATATAGAAATAGAGGAGCGAAAAATATTATGGATATACAAGGAAAGTGAAAAAGAAAGAATAGGAAGAAATAAATATTATAAATCATTAAGTTCTTTATTTTTGAATGAAGGATGGCTGTCTTAAGGTTAAGGGTGCATTCAAAGAAATGATTTAGTTTAAGATATAGTTTAAGAAGAATTTGTTTAAAGTAAGTACTTTAAAATAAAAATATCGAAAATGATTACAAAATGTTTTGCAAGACCATACTTAAAAAGTATTCCAATAATTCCTGAAATCTTAAGAAATAAACCAGTATATTAGACTCCTTAGACTGCTCCGATAATATTAGATCATGAAATTGATAAATTTGAATAACTGTATGGATAGAGACAATCAACAAATTCCTAGGCAGTTTAAGCAGCCACTCAATTATTGAATATGGGGAAAGCTTTTGGAAATAATATAAAGAATGCTGTTAAGACAATTGCAAATTAAAAGAATTAAATAGTAGATAATTTTAAATCTTTTGGAGAGAATACGTTTAGAGGAAAAAAGGTTCTTGTTATTAATGGTCTATATATTTATCATGCTTTTTTGAGTTTAACAAATACACATCTTTTATTATAATATGAATATTTGAAAAGTGAAGGATCTCATGCTGCTTTAGGAGTATTTTAATTAAGAGAAGATTAGAGATTAATTAAGAAATTCCCAATTTATAATTTAGTATTGGTTATAAAAAAGAAATACTTATAAAAGAAGACAGCTTTGGAGATATTTTTCATAGATGGGTAATTATATATAATAGAGATGTAGGAAATCATTGTTTATTAATATTTCTGATTAAAATGATTTAGATGAAATATCTTCTAAGTTACTTAGACATAGAAAAAGTAATTAGGCTCCATATTTCAATTAGAGTAAAACAACTGATCCAGCAAAGTTATTAGAAAAGTAGGGATATTTGTAGAAATGGAATAAGTATAGTATTATTAATAATTAGATAATAAATGAGTAATTTTAAATATTTACTATTACTTAATAATTTGGCATCAAGAAGTTATAATGATTTAACTTAATATCCTGTTTTTCCATGGGTAATTTGTGAACCAAAAGATTAATAATTAGAACATGAAGCTAATATTCGTATATATCCTGAAGGATAATTGAGAGCAATGTAAAAAACTATGGGAGCATTGGGTAACAATTAAAGAATAAAGAGTTATATTGAAAGATTTGAATAATCTGAATAAGGTGGTGAGATTCCAGCATTTCATTATGGATCACATTATTCATCATTAGCTATTACTTCTTAATTTCTAATTAGATTAGAACCATTTACATCAATAGCAAAAGAGATTTAAGGAAATAAATTTGATATTCCTGATCGTTTATTTTATTCTCTTGTAGAAAGTTTTCGTTGTGCAACAGAAGATATTGCTGATGTTAGAGAATTAATTCCAGAAATGTTTTGTTTGCCTGAAATGTTTCTTAATTTATAGAATTTGTAATTTGGTAAAACTTAAAATGGACTTCTTGTTAATAACGTATAATTACCTAAATGGGCAAATAATAATCCTTGGAAATTTGTTACAGGTTAAAGAAATGCACTTGAAAGTGAAGAAATTTAAAAAAATCTTCCAGAATGGATTGATTTAATTTTTGGATACAAATAAAGAGGTAAAGAAGCAGAAAAAAATTTAAATATTTACTTTTATGTTACATATGATTAATAACTTACTTTATAAAAAATGGAAGAAAATAGACTTAGTATTGAAGCTTAGGTTGTAAATTTTGGAATCACTCCTTTATAATTATTTTTAAAACCTCATATTGGAAGATAGATTAATTCAGATCATCATTTTGTTTCTTATTCTTAAGAATTAAAAGTTTATAGACCATAAAATAAAAAGAAAGTACCTAATACAATGAAACCAATAATTGATTTTTAATAAGCAAGTAATAGAGCAATTGTTAAAATTAAATGGATATCAGATGTTAGATTATTATGTATAAGAAAAGAAGGTAAAATTGATTATCTTAAATGGACAAGTTAAATTGATGTTTAACCTAATTAACCACCATTTTAATGTGGATTAGAAAGAGAAAAATAATTCAATTTTGAAAAACCTCAAACTGAATTATTTAATATTTGGGATGTATCAGCTTAATTATCATCTTACCCTTTAATTATATTTAATTAGGGTAAACTATTTATTTGTGGAGGCTATCATCTTGGTAAATTAATTATTATAAGCGATAATAATTAAATCGTTGATATTTATTAAATACATACCAATACCATTACTGCATTAGCTTCAGATAAAAAAGAATCCATGATCATCTCTGGAGATAAAAGTGGACATGTTATACTTTGGAAAGTTGATAAACAAAAAGATATCTATAAATTAAATGCCAAATGTATGTATTTTGATCATTAAAATTAAGTAATTATAATAACTATTATTTAGATCAATTGTATTAATGTATCTACTAGTATGAAACTATTTGCTACTGGCTGTATTAATGGGTACATTTATCTATATAATCTATACAATGGTCAATTTATGAGATCATTTGTTCATCCTAATAAGAATCCTATCAATGCTATTGTTATGAGTAATAGACCAATCTTTTGTATCGTTTTCTATTCAGCATATGATCATTAACTTTATAGTTATTCTATTAATGGATTCTTATTGGAAGTTCAATAAGAACAAAGCTCATCTTTAATTGACTGTTAAATTATGAGGAATCATCTCTTTTAAGATATCATGGTAATACTTAATCATATATATTTCATTAGATTTATGGAACTGAAAATGGTGAATTAGTCAGAAGATCTTTACCTTATTTATAATAACTTAAAAGATTTCAAATATCAGCCAAATCCCCTGTTTTATCAATATCTTGTTCAAAAGATAAGAAATTTTTCATTTGTGGATGTAATGATGGTGAAATTTCGGTCATGGCCGAACCTCAATAAAATAAATGAATTATAAAATTATATAAATTTAATATTTAATTTTTATGAAAAACGTGAACAAATTTGTAATATTCTCACTTCTTTTAGTACTAAACTATGCAATGGAAGATATGGATATGAAACAATAAATTGAATAACTTGATTAACATAGATTTGGGCATACTCTTCTTGATACAATTTACCTACAATTACAAACTTAAGAGCCAATTGAAAGATTAATGGGAACTTTGCAATAAATTGAAGATAGATACTATTAAGATTAAAAGGAGGAGGATGTTTCACATAAAGAATATTAAGATTCTTGTACTGTGGTATTAATTGTCAATTTTCATAAAGGATCTGTAAAATTTGAATTAAAATATCAAAATAAGCGATAATGAACGCATAAAATTGGAAGCAAGATTGGAAGGGGAACTTTATCCAAAAAGAGATATTTTACAAAAATTGATTGTTTAAAAGTAAAGTGAGCTTAAAGAATTCAAAGGAGAATTGAATGAATTAGATTAATAAAGAGAAGAAGAAAATGAAGAACATCAACATAAAATTCATGAACATGAAGATGTTATTTCAATATTAATGTAAGCTAGAACTCTTTTTTCAGAGAATCTCTAAACACATGATAATTCTTTTATTTAATTAAATAATAATGGAATTGAATTACTTTAGAAACATTTTGGAGCATCAATAAAAAGAGCAAGTATTTATGATTAGAAAAGACATAGGTAAATTTACTTACAGAACTTCATGGGGTAAAATGTTTAAAGCTTTGGCTACCATAACCTCAAGAGTTCATTAATTATAAGATTCTGCTTAAGTAGAGAATGTCATGTTGCTTATTGATTAATTATTAGATTAAGTTCATGATTCTATGGATCTTGAAAAGTTCTCAGAAGAAAAAAGAATTCAAGCTTATACAAAGACTAGAAATTTATTAGTAATTTCAATAAATACAACTGAAAGCACTTTAGCAAATGCAATATCAGATTTAGCATTGTAATTTATTATAATTATAAATTCTTAAGAGTAAATGAAGTGATTGAATAGACTCAAGCCACTCTTGATAATGTAAATTAAAGATTAGAAATGCTCGAATAATCAAGAGACGACCGATTCACTATTTGTGAATAAGAAGCTTAAGATTATTAAGATGCTAGATCATAGCGGTAATAATTCCATCTATTTTTAGAGATTCTGATAGAGATGTTGTCTCTTAGACTATTGGATTACTGAATAAATCATTAAGAACATTGAAGGAGTAATTAGCATTACGAATGTCAGCAGGAGAATAATTTGAATATTGATTTATATTTGATTTAATATTATCACTCAATCTCATAGTCTGACATCCGATCATTATTTCTTTTATTAATCTCATCATTATTTAAATTATTCACTTAAAGCTACAGAAATATAGCAAGACTTTTTAATATTATGAAACTTAACCTAAATATTTATCAAAATAAATCAATTATTATTCCAAGAGAAACGTTGGCTTTTTCAATCCAACACAAATGCTAACCAATCTTAGTCTAATAGTTTGTTTTGAATGTTTGATCTGTTTATTGATTTAATTCTAATTTATTTTCTTTGTATTGATCCTCTTGTACTTAAACATTAATCTACAGAAAATTCTTTTCTTTTTTAAAATGATGATTCAGGTCTCACTGTAATTATTGCTTTTTTATTGACATGACAAATCTTGTCAAGAATTTCTTTAGCATGTTTCTAAGTTGGAGTCACATGATGACATTCAAACAAAGGTTTCTTTGTATAGAAATTTTTGTGTTTTAAAAACCTTGGTCTAAAGGAGTAATTTGATTCTTCACTCAATAATAGCGATCCTTCAATATAAATTTTTTATCCAATCGATTTATGTCTCATTAAATAAAATATAATATTTTCGTCATTAAATACTATAATAATTCATAATAAAACATCATCATATCAAACAATCAAATGTAATTAGGACACTAAAGATTTAAAAAAAGATTTATAAATACAACATTAGTATTTTAAATTTATAATCAAATAAAAGATAAAAATAGGATTGTAAATAAGTGGACAGTAATAAATAATAGAAATAATTTTTATTTAATTAAAAAAAAATAAATATTTTGGACTCACAAATAATATGCTAATGATGAGAATTTAAAAAAGAATAGAAAGATTTGATGATATGATGATTAAGTTTTTAAATAGTAGGAAACAGAGAAATTTAATTGAATATATTTATTTTTATTAATGATGTATATTAATATTGTGTAATAAAAAGTATGAGCTATTATTAATTTTGAAATTAATGAAATATTTGAAAACGATATTTAGGTTAGATTTATTTAATAAAAGTAATTGATAATAATATATAAAACAAAATGAGCTCTATTTCCATTTAAAGACATGTGAATTTTGGAGAAGTGATATTGATAGTTGGAGATTGTCATTTAGTGTAATGGAATGTGTAAAATGGAATTTAAATGGAATGGAATCCAGGTGATATATGGAGAGCTAGAGTAGAGTGTTGTTGTTTACCAATGAATTATAGATATGTAATAGTGAAATAAAACAATCGTCAGATTGTAGAATGGGAAGATGGAATAAACAGAGTTTTGAATAATAAGAATGATGTAGAAGATGTTTGGGGCCACATAAAAATAAGAATGAAAATGAATTCATATGTAGATTCAAAGATGTTTGTAAATTTATATTCAGAAAAGGGAAGATCCAAGATTAGACTTAATTAATTCGTTACTGAAGAGAATGAGTATGAATAAAAATTGGAATTAGATATCCCAAGTAAATCCATTAATTCGTATGCTTATAAATACTAACAAAATCAAAAATGGGAACGAAATGGAGTTAGATTATTTAGTAATCATTCCATTATTAATAATGTAATTGAGATCATAGATTCTGATGTGAATTTTGATCTTAATTACAATTAAATATTGGAGAATATCTACGTTGGTTCATTTGTGTATTGTGAGTAAGATATAGAAATAAGTTTTTAGTGAAATTCATATTCTATAGAAATTAGGAGTAGATGCCATAGTTAATTTATAAACTGTTGAGGATCTAATTAATAAAGATTTACCAGAAGATTATTTTGATCAAATCAGAAAGACTTGTGAATCTTATCAGATAACGTATTCACATTGCCCAATAAGAGATTGTAATAAAAGATCTTTCCTTAAGAAGGGTAAGTAGGCTTATTAGATTTTGAAAAAACTGGTTGATGAAGGTAAGTGTGTCTATGTGCATTGCACTGATGGCATTTAGAGAAGCATTTAAACAATCATACTCTATTTAGTATAAGATTTAAATTATTCTCTTGAAGATGCTATTGCACTTGTCAAAGCTATTAGAAAGAGATCAAAACCTATTAAAGAAGTATTGCAATAACTCTTAGAATAGTGAATGATTTTGTTATCTAATATTTGTAATTTATTTAATTATTTCATGAATTTTTTTGTATTTATTTATTATATCATTTGCCATCATATTGGGTAAGGTTGTGTTTGAAATGCTCTAATTGTTCTTCTGCATGATGTCTATCCAATATTTATTGATTCAAATTCTTCTCATCTGCTTCAAGTCCTTTTCCAAATCCCTATGTTTATTAATTCAAGAAATCATACCAATACATATCTGGGTGGTTATTTGAAATGGCCAAACTAAAATTAAAATTGAATTATACTGTTTCATGTAAGACTCCTGGGTCTTAATAGGCACAATAGAATCCTATACCACAAGTGAGATACAACATGATTCTTCCAAATCTGTAATCTACTGGAGATACCCATCCTAAATGACTTTGATTATGCCCTTATTAAGCTACAAAAATGCATTTTCAATTTACCAGTCAAATTTTAGTACTTGTTTTTATTGAAGAGCAACTTGAAATTCCTATTAAAAATGCTAGCTTTTTGCATAAAATTATAGATAAATTATATATTAATTACGAAAAGATAAAAATATAATTAAAATAATATAAAAGTCACTTTCATTTATTTTCTAATTGAAAAGAATCGTCGTCCATCTAAGGTTCATCTTCATCTAATTATTTATTAATTTAAGGTAGTTAAGTAAGTTTGTGTTAGGTTGAAGGAGCACCTACGTTAATTAAAAGGATACCTTTTTATATATAATCAGATTAGATTAAGTTTATCAGTAGTTTGCCAATTTATAAACTGCATGCAGCACAATCAATAGAAATCTTTTTGTCAATAGATACAAGTGTTCCAAACTTACTTTTATTATCTTGAATAACAAAATTGCCATCTGTTAATTTGATAGTGGCATGGTGTCTAGAGACAGTAATGTCTTATGCTTTAATATCACATTAGAATCCTCTTCCCTTGAATATTTAGAAAAGATTTACAATTTTAATATTGTCAATTAGAAGACTATGAATTAAATAGATTTCATTGCATAAGTTCTTTTCTTTATTGATGTTCTAATGATAATGATTAGAATATACTTCGACGAGAATGTATTGTAAATCAGGTCTTTCAAGTGTAAAAAGATCGAAGTATTGATCATCATACTGAACTCGAATGGGGAGACTTTCTTTACAAATAGAACATTCATGTTGTTTGATCCTAATGTAGAGAATTAAATAACCATTTGAGAATCAATCCAAATTGAGTTTCTTCTTTGATTATGTTAGAATCTACCCAGTAACGTAAACAATCCAAATGAACAGCTTATCCATTTCCAGCACAACGACAGATGTTGGTAAGAAAGAGTTAATCCTTACTCTGTCTTCCTTCCATGAAACAAAACTTGCACTAATATGTCAAATTGTTGTTACTAAGGAAGGAGTGCTAAAATTTGATTGTCAAATAAGAATACTTTAACTGAGCAGGGAGATTGAAAAGTATGCATATCCTTGTTACGTTCTTCAATGACCTTGTACTCACTTTAAATTAATAGTGTATAATTAGTACACTCTTCCTAAGCGAATGATGGAGTTAACTACAAGAGGATATTCAGATCCATTCTATGATTTGATATCTTTGACAACCATAAAGATTGGCTATATTGCTGACAAAAGGATTTCATATTGATTTTCTAAAAATTGTTCATATATATCTAATAGGTTTACTTGATTTGCTCACTTTTAAGAGGGCATTCCTGTTTGGCAAGATCTCAGTACTCTCTGTATAAACTTGATCTTTAAAAATGCATATTATATTACTATCCTCATATATTGTTGTTGAACCACCTCTAAATTTCCATACTGGGAACGTGTCTGTCTATTCATGATCTATTAGACCAATTCCTTATTTCTAATCTTATTTGATTTACACTTCTAAGTTGCTTTTATAGGCTGGCATAATTATAATCATCTTTCTAATTAATTAAAATCGTTAATGAGCAAGGTGTTCTCTCCAGATTAACGCAATCTAGGAGGTCGGCGAATTATTTTGTAATAGATGCTTTAACATCTACATCATGTTGAGACTGTCAAAAGCACTCTCTCATAAACCAATTCAAGTACTAAATTACTTAGACGAACCCCCTCTCCTGTTTTCAAATTCCTTGATCAATACAAAGAAGTCATCAATACATTTGATAAAGTATAAAAAATACAATAAAAACGACCATCCGTCGAGAAATTTAAAAACAATTACTTCCTCAAAAAAGTCTAAACCACCAATACCGAACATCAAAAGAATTTTGAAAAATGTAAAAAGAGAATCCAAGAAATGAACAACAAGAACAAGACCACAATAAATCCAGCTCTCTTCTTTAGAAGAATCGATAAGAGTCTTATCAATAAGACTTGTCCAATAAGTAATCAACTTCAATTTAATAAGTGCAGCCACGGCCACAAAAAAAAGAAATACAATAAGATATTGATTGGGAAAGCATTGCTAAAAAAATACCATAATTAAGTGATCCTCTCTTTAAAAATAAAATAACTGACTTGATTGTTTCTAACAGGATCTATAGTGACGATGATTATGCATTCCTTGTATGCCTTATTTCAAGTGTAAATAATGCTGAATAATCCAAAATCATATTAATCATGAGCTAAATATTGAATGAGTTGGGATTGTTGTGATTTTAAACTATTATATAATAATTACTTTTTTTTATTATCTTTTTTTTTAACAATATATGTATTTGTATATTATTTTTATAATATATTTGTAAATGTAATAATTAGAAGAAATCATAAAAAAATACCCAAAATATATGCCAACTTTAGTCAGATATGAAGAGCCAATTGAAATTAATGAGGATGAAATGTAACTTGAAATGCAAGAGTAAGTGTTAAATTAAAAAAAAAAATAATAACTGTAACCTTTGGATCAAAAATGGTCCATTGATGAAATTTTGAATAAATTTTTTCCTCCTAGAAGATTTGAACATGAGGGACATTTCTTTAAATAGATTGTTAGTGTCAATGATGTCAAGAGAGATGAACTTAATTAATTAGAAGAAGAATTGAATCAAAGATTATTTGAAAGATAGGCTCGGTATTTAATTTAAATATAAATATAATAGTAAGAGTGGTATATGTCCAGTAAGAGAAGATTTACATAGTTAATTATTTGAAGAGATCATAAGATAGAGTGCTATCAATTGTCCAGAAAGAGGACTATTATTAATGAGAGTATATGATAATTTGAAGTTAACCTTTGCAGCCTACCAAACTCTTTATGCTGGATCTGTCGTATTTGGAAATAGAAAAGCAGCAGAATCTGAAATTGGTAAAATTGAATAGGATTCTAAAATTGCTGATTATGATAAGAAAAAAATTTATTTAGAAAATTAAAAAATTTTATTAGAGAAGGAACTAGATGCTATTTAGAGAAGTTTTAAAGAAATAAGAGAATTGGAGGAAAAAAGAATGGAACAGGAAATGCTATTTTTAAAATAATAAACTAAACATTTAGAGCTTTTTCTGAAATAAGTGCAATAGAATTAATAATGATTTATTTAGAATATTGATATTAATTTATATAAGTTTATAGAATTCCTTTTACTTAATTAAATGAAGTTGTCATACTCTATTATTGACATGACACAATGTAAATTATAAACATTCTAGCTTCTATCTAACTTACATCATTTTTTTGTTCTTTGTATTCATTCCTATATATCACAGGATATGATTAATAAATCATGACACAATTCTATTTTCAATATAACTAAAATAGAATTATATATAAGNAACAGGATCTATAGTGACGATGATTATGCATTCCTTGTATGCCTTATTTCAAGTGTAAATAATGCTGAATAATCCAAAATCATATTAATCATGAGCTAAATATTGAATGAGTTGGGATTGTTGTGATTTTAAACTATTATATAATAATTACTTTTTTTTATTATCTTTTTTTTTAACAATATATGTATTTGTATATTATTTTTATAATATATTTGTAAATGTAATAATTAGAAGAAATCATAAAAAAATACCCAAAATATATGCCAACTTTAGTCAGATATGAAGAGCCAATTGAAATTAATGAGGATGAAATGTAACTTGAAATGCAAGAGTAAGTGTTAAATTAAAAAAAAAAATAATAACTGTAACCTTTGGATCAAAAATGGTCCATTGATGAAATTTTGAATAAATTTTTTCCTCCTAGAAGATTTGAACATGAGGGACATTTCTTTAAATAGATTGTTAGTGTCAATGATGTCAAGAGAGATGAACTTAATTAATTAGAAGAAGAATTGAATCAAAGATTATTTGAAAGATAGGCTCGGTATTTAATTTAAATATAAATATAATAGTAAGAGTGGTATATGTCCAGTAAGAGAAGATTTACATAGTTAATTATTTGAAGAGATCATAAGATAGAGTGCTATCAATTGTCCAGAAAGAGGACTATTATTAATGAGAGTATATGATAATTTGAAGTTAACCTTTGCAGCCTACCAAACTCTTTATGCTGGATCTGTCGTATTTGGAAATAGAAAAGCAGCAGAATCTGAAATTGGTAAAATTGAATAGGATTCTAAAATTGCTGATTATGATAAGAAAAAAATTTATTTAGAAAATTAAAAAATTTTATTAGAGAAGGAACTAGATGCTATTTAGAGAAGTTTTAAAGAAATAAGAGAATTGGAGGAAAAAAGAATGGAACAGGAAATGCTATTTTTAAAATAATAAACTAAACATTTAGAGCTTTTTCTGAAATAAGTGCAATAGAATTAATAATGATTTATTTAGAATATTGATATTAATTTATATAAGTTTATAGAATTCCTTTTACTTAATTAAATGAAGTTGTCATACTCTATTATTGACATGACACAATGTAAATTATAAACATTCTAGCTTCTATCTAACTTACATCATTTTTTTGTTCTTTGTATTCATTCCTATATATCACAGGATATGATTAATAAATCATGACACAATTCTATTTTCAATATAACTAAAATAGAATTATATATAAGTATAAGATTTGTTTCAAAAGGCATGTTCTCTTGTGGTAAATTTCTTAAACTAAATTGTGATCCTATTTGATAAATGTTTCTAAATAATAATTATTAATTCAATTTTATGTTATTATTGATTTTGTTATTGTAGGTGATTTTATCACAGTAGTAAGATTAGTAGAGCATTGAATTACAGATAGAGAAACAATATGAATTTTATGGGTAATAGTTGAATAAATAGATTATATAGGAAAGTGCCAGGATCGTCAACATCTGTTCTTTATCCAGTTCACTTTTATAAATTCCTTGTTGAGAATGTGATACCAAATGAGGATATATTTGTAGTATTGAGAGCACTTCATGATTAAAGCTCTTTTCCTTCGCTTTACATAAGTAAGGTGAATTAATAGTAAATATGAATAATAATTAATAAGTCCATCAATATATGATGAGTTATGTGGTAATAAAGGGATGGATGTTTGTATAATAGAAGAAAAAGAGTTAATTCCAAATAGCACTTATTATTTGGGAGTATATTGTTTATAGGATTGTGATTATGAATTGACAATTCATTACGAGGAGGAAGAGGTCTTAGAATTAGGAGAAGCAATGATAGTGCAATTTGAGAATGAGACAGAGAGTATTTTAAAGATTAGGATGCCTAATTCAATGGATTCAGTTGATAGAATCATAATAAGAGCTCATTACATTTAGGATAAGAATAGTGTATTGAATGAATCCTTTTATTTTTATATCAATGAGGGGAATGAAACACCATCACCAATTTAAAATTAGTATGAAGCAGAAGAGATTTGGATGATAGGAAAAGGAGTGGTAATATATAAAAATAGTACTAATCTTTAAGGGAATTTAACAGTATTATTAATAGGTGTTCCAAATACAAGATTATATTTCCTATCAACATTGTATGAACATGTCAGAGAAATAGGATTATTTGAAAGAACTGATGACTTAGTATTAGATAGAAAGATTAATTATTATAGATTAAGAATATAGGATGAGTACTTAGAATTTTTGGATGAAAATTCATTATCTTTTGATATCCATCCATTTGAAGGAAATCCTAATATTTATATATCTCCATGCAAGTTAGATGAATGTTCAATGGATTATAAATAGTATCCTTGGTAATCAGAATTAGACTTTGGATACGAATCAATCACGATTTCTCCAAATAATAGAATTAATAATGGGAATAGTAGTTAGTTTATTATCGCAATAAATGGAATGGAGGGATTTTCTAGTTATTCATTTTTGGTTTATTTAAGCAATTATTATAGTAGAATATTATCTGTTTATGCATATGAATCTGGATTTCTAGTAAAAAATGAATTGGCAGAATATATAGTCGGAATATTTGATTAGAATAGTTAAACATTTACAATAACTTCAAATTATCCCACAGGACATGGGATGATCATTTTAAAGAAATGTATAAAGAATAATACAGAATTAAGTGATGTGACAAATTCTTTTGCTTATATTGTAAATGCAGGGAGTGATAATTTTTATAATTGTTCAATCACTAAAGAATAAATAGATTAATTATAAATGGCTGAAGTCATAAAATCAGGAACATCAGAATTGAATTCAGCTGAAAATACACTACAATTCTATTACAATAAGACTGAATGTGAGAGTAATGTAACAATGCTAAAGTATGAAAACGTATAAACAAATTGTTAATATGTGATAGGAGTATACAGCAATGTTGAATATATGAATTATCAAATATTTATTAAAGGATAAGAGAAACATATTGAATTAAGAGAATCCACTACCTATCGTAGTTATCTTATGGAATATGACACTGATTTATTTTTATTTACAATTCATGAAGATGAAATAACTGAAGTAGTATTTTAAATCACAGCTATTACTGGAGAATATGATGCATATGCTTCAAGAATCTATCAAAAACCCAATTCTACTTGTTATGATCGATATGCTAATATGGAATTAGATATCTTATAATATAAATCAGATACTCACTCCTCAAATTTAGCAGGCACTTATTATATAAGAATAATAGCTAAGGCAGTACTTAGATATACAATCACTCCCATAATCTATAGGGAATCTCATGATGAAATTAATTATATTCATCTTACTGAAAGTATTTCCTATACACATTTGTAAACCAAAATAGATTAAATTACATACTTTAATTTTGAATATAGACAGAATGGCCCTCTCTTTATTCATCTTAATGGAATCTATGGCTATTTCATTTCCTATATAATAGGCACCAATAAAGTAATGGGTGATTAGTTTCCAAATCAAACATAAAATAATTTTACACTTAGAAGTTCATAGCATACATTAATCCTTGAAGATCCAAAATAATATTATTATATATAAGTCAACTCTCTTTCTCTTGGCCTTAATGAATCATATGAAATACAATTCACTTCTTCAAGTTCACTTATGGAATTATTCTATGGAGATCCTCTCATTACTTAATTAGATAATTAACATCAATCTTATTATTATTATCTATCTCCTTATAATTTAGAGAAACTTTTCATTATCAGAACTTATATTACGGAGACCAATGAAAATAACAACTTAAGAATCTTCGTCAGTCTTAAAAATAAGTTCCCCAATCAAGAAAATTATGATTATGAAATTAGTGATAACTCTGCCTATTTGACTTTACCAAATATCACTGAAAATAGTGTTGTGTATATTGGAGTCTAAAGTATTGGTTACAATGAATACTCATTATTAATTAGAGGTGTCTCTGGTATAATTGAATTATCTGATAATACTGTCTAGTAAGTTCCTATTCCTTCCTTTGAATAATACCAACAATCTAACTTGTACTTCCTAGTGCCCAAAGATCTCAATAATACTATTCAAATTTAAGCCTACACTGAATTTACAGAAATAGAATTACTTTGTTCAATCAGAGACTATTAGAGTGTTACTAAAGAATTAAAAAGTAATAATCACAATATATTTCCAAACTCTTCTAATTATGACATCGAAGAAGAAATCAGTGCTAGTGATTCCAATAAATTATTAATCATCAAATAAGAAGATCTCATTAATTGTTAAAATTATAAATAAGGTTGTATATTGTTGATTACTGTGAAAGTAGATTAACAATCATTATACTCGTACATCTTTGGAAATACTTATAATAACATATCAACAGTAGATGGTGAGGATGGTTATTTTAATGTAATGATATCTACTTAATATGCCATAATAAGAAATGGAGAAATGCTGATTGGTTACTCTGCGGAGAGTATTATGTCTTATTATTATTTCTATGTTGACAATCCTGTGGAATTCATATAAATAGCAGCAAGACCATTAGATGATTGTGATCCGGATCTCTATGTCAATAAATTGATAGATGATGTCATCTCATATCCTACTGAAGATTCAAATACATATAAATCGATCTAATATAAATCAGATGTTCTAATTATACGAGATTCTAACATTATTGGATCCTACATAATTGGAGTAACTGGATTTAGAAAAGAATGCACATATGAATTGCTCTTAAATTTAGCAGACATTGAGTTGTATTACATTTCAAATGGTCAATTTACTAGTCATTAAATAAATTAGACTGTTTATTATTTCTATCAGCATATCAGAAGAGAATCATTTCGTATAATGATACAAGGAATTAATAATGTTGATGTAGCCATTAATACATACTCATAATATAATGATGATGATGATGGTCTATTTGACTTATTACCTTATTATGGAACAGATGACATTCAAATATTGCAGGAACATAATGATAATCTATTTGGGGGAATCATATAGATTAACCAATAAAACAAACATTTTTGTTATTATTGTACATACATCATAGCTCTAAAACCATTGAAGAATTCTGAGATCTAACTATTAATAGCATACAATTCAATAGCATTGGAAATTGAGTATGGTAGAATATATTATGATTAATGTGTTGAGAATTGCAAATATTACATTGAACCAGGAGATTTGAATCTATTTGTATATTCCTAAAAACTTGAATTGCACTTTTATGATGAAGAAACCTTGGTATTCACTCTGAATCTAACTTATTCTCAACACATCATTCCAATCAATTCATCTTATACTCTCAATATTCTCAATCCATATTCATACACAGTAGCATCTTATAAATTGAGTTTATAGAGTGAATCAAATTATGTGAATCTGCATTTAGGTAAATCATACAAAGGCAACAACACAGATTAATCCAACATTACACAATTCACCTTCACCCCTATAACAATTGATTAATGGTATACTATTATTGTGAATTCCTAATCTAATGTTAGAGTGGAATTATTTTATATGACTAAAAATGTATCTGAATTTATACTACTCAATCCAATCTAAGAATGGAGCATTAGTACATCATAAATAGAATTAAAATATCAACTAATTAATATCAATTACTACTATAAGATAATCTTACAATGTCAAGACTTCTATGTAATAACTATAAATCTAGATGGTTTGAAATATCTTGACTCTAATTATCATTACATTGAATAAATACAATCATCGCAAATCTATAATATGTTCGGTGTCCCAGGATAAGAATTAATGATTGAAAAAATAGATTGCCTAGGCTAAACTGATTCTAACCTTACTTCTTATCAATTTAATAGTACAACTGATATCTATTTCAACATTACTCCAACTAAATTTGCCAGTTACACTAAAGATGGTTTGTCTATAAGGAAGAACATTTTTAGTTTAGTACCACATTTATAATAATCCCACGATTTATGGTATGTTAATACAACCATCAATTATCAAGTTTAATATAATGAGGATCAAACACTCACAGTTTCAGTAGATACTATGAAACGAAATAAGGCTGGTATTTTAGATCTGAAAATACTAATGTAATTATCTGATTGAATTTTAGTTATCAATTGCACTATTCAAATCAAGAAACTTTTATGTAGGCTTTTGGTTGTCAAATGGACATAGAATCCCTCAAGTACTACACTAATAGTTAATTATACCATAGTAAATCTCTCTAAACCATCAAAGAGAATGATGATTTCGTGTCTTTCAAAGGTATATTAGTAAATATCAATCATCTTTAGTACCTCTACCTTAGGATCAGAAAGTACTTTATGGCTTAATTGTATTCTAAGCATTCTATCAAGGATATGACACTCCTTACACTTATTTCTACAATACTAGTTTAATTTACAATAATACTTAATAACATGATATGAACATACATGAAGAAGTGAAACAATCAGATGAAAGTTACATTTTTATTGTTATTGTCATCTTAACACTTTTTGTTCTATTAGTGTTATTTATAGGAATAAGAAAGTTTATTTAGAGGAGAAAACTTATGACATTGGAAAAACCAAAAAATATAACTGTAGATGAAGAATAGGAGTAAGTGAAAGTGGCATGATTTAATTAGTTATTTTGTTAAGGTTAAAAAATCATATGTATCTATGAAAATATACATAATTTATTTTAGATAACCTATATCTTTTTTGGATTTCATTTTATTGTTAATTATATTATCATTTTCTTAGATTAATTTATGCAAGTTTTAGAATTTCACATTTATGAAACATAATGGATGTTACGTAAAGGAAAGTATAAATGCTTTATAAACATATCTGAAAAACATCTCACACATCATTATTAATAGAGTGAATTGCAAGGAATATAACTACAAATGTAATTAATTCGTCGATTACTTTATTGTCGATTGAAAGTTCTGCATAAACATTTTCTTAAGTTCAATACAAAATAGGGTAGAATACTCACTCAATTAGATAATTGTATGCAACTATGTCATACAATGTAGAATTACTTAGCCAAATGTTAAGATGTATTAACAGAACGGGAGAATCCTTCTAACCGCAAGAATAAGTTCAAATTATTAGGAGATATGTAATCACCTAGAGGCTATTCTAAACTCAAATAATTCATAATTGAATTTGAACATGAACCTTGGGATAAAAAATCACTTATTTGGTTGAGATATCAAGAACAAGAACTTTTCATTTCTATTCAATAAATATTAATGTTTAACTATTTGTATTTCAAAATGACTAATCTCAAAGAAGCAACTCGCTTTTTATAGAAACTCATTTAACTGAAATTTGTAAAAACTCAAAAATCAGTTACAATATATCATGAAGCATAAACCCTCCTTCATTCAGCTTATTTTGAAAACTCTTATGTCTTTCATAATTAATTCTTTGACCCAATCTCAAATATGCTCATTAACTCTTTACGTGAGTATTACCGTCCAAACTCAAATTAGGACAAATGCAAAAGACAGATGAAACACTATGCTTAACTATTAATTATCAATCTGGATTTGTAAAGCAAATCATTAGAATACAAGGATAAATATGATGAATCAGCATTAATGATTACTATGGCCAATTATTTATGTCAACATATTTTGACCTTTGTAGGTAACTAAGATGAATTAATCAATTACATTAAATATGAATATGAATACAAACATGAAAAATATGAACAAATCATATTAGAATAATAGGATCTAAATTAATTTGTCTCTTTTTTGTATGGATTTAAAAAAAAATAAAAATTCTAAACAAAATAACAATTTCCTCATTAAACTAAATATGATATCAATAATAAGAATGTCTATATATTCCATCATACTAGAGCTAAAAGTGATTATAAACCATTAAAAGATATATCTACAAGAGATGGCAGTTTATTTGTATCCAATACACCTTCTTGTAGTAAAGATAAAATATAGAGATTTTTAAGTAATCCACAAAAACAGAAAAATAAACATAAAAGAAACAGAAATCAAGAAAATTAGAGCTATTTGAGCAAATTAATTTATCTTAGAAGTCTATCGGATTATAAATTAGATCAAAAGAATGTGGAGACTGATCTCTAAAAACATTTAAAAGATTTAGAAGTAACATTATAAAAGCTTGAACATCCTTAATAATTTAAATCAATAGATTAGGTATTTAATTAAAAAATAGAATCTATAACATTTGAAAAATGTTTAACATTAGAACAGGTTAAAGAAACAGCTAAAAAGATTATAGCTGCAGAATGGGAAGTTCATAAAGAAATGCCAGTAACTAAAAGTTTAATGAAATCTATCTCAGTGTCTGATATTCAATTAGAAAAACTATAAGAACAATATAGTAAGTTATAAGAATACATTAAACTTCAAAAAATAGATTATCATAATACTTAAAAGGATCAAGCATAAATGATTATGAAGGAGAATTAAGATTTGAAGAAGTTATAATTAAATCAACAAAAGTATTAGATGAAATTGAGACATTAGAAAGTCTAATAACAATTTTAAATACCTAATAAATTATTGAATTTATAGACTGATGAAGCAGGGTTGTCACCAAAGTTTATAAAGCGTAATACACAAATTTTGAATTCTTATAATACAACAATTTTTGAAAGAATGGATCCATAATTAAGATAAAATAAAGAATATAAAAACGCTTAAAAATAATTAATGGATTTGATGGTATCCAATCTCGAATAGAGAGACGAATTAAATTCAAAGAAAAACAACTCTTTTGTTAGTGTGTTACCTAAATCAGTAACAAGATTGTCATCACCAAAATATTTAGATTCTTATTCATAAAGATCAGATTAAAAAAAGTCATTTGCCTTTTCTAACAATTCTACGAGACTTGAAATTACAAAATTTTGATAAGAAAATTTGATGATTTTAATAAAGATATAAATTAGTTTAAATCTCCATCATATTGCTTTAAATTAAGGTTGACTTAATTTTTTTGCTTGATCTCTCATTTTCTGATCATAACCTTTTCCTCCCTCTGAAATCATAATTGATGCATTGGCTGGATCATGAAATGTTGGACTGTGAAATTATTATAAAATTAATACTGATGAATAACTTAATTAATGCCTGAAAATATTTCTAAGAGGGTTGTGCCTGAAGTAAAAGTTTCCTTATTTGAAAGATACATACACAATTTTCCCATTGGATATACATTGACATGTTAAAATCCATTTCTGAATGTAATATTTGGAGCTTCAGCTGGGAATCCTGGAGATCCATTAGAACCACATAAATCAACATCAACAACAATATAAGCACCTATTTATAATATTGAATATATTTTACCCTCATGAGGTGTTCCTTTCTCTCCAATATACTGAACTACGTATGCTTAATTGGAAACTTTTTTATAAGTGCAATTTGGAGGAAGTTAATCTAAATTCTCTTCTAAATTTTATTCTTCGAATTGTAATCTCTTCATCTAGAATGCTGTGCTCATTATATTTGAAATATATATTAATATTAATATTTTCATATAATAAATTTACAAAACACCAGAAATAATCAAATACCATCATAATCATCCTCTCTTAAATTCATACGTTCTACTCTATCAAAATTAGAATAATAATCTTTCTTTAGTTCTTCATTCTAATTTGCTTTGATTTTCTTCCAAGCTGCAAATACAAAAAGACAAATCAAAATAATCAATAACCATCCTATAGATAGATTGTTTTTTTTTTAACCAATTACATTCACACTGTTGTCTTTGATTTCTTCATTCAATTTTTTCTATTCTTCCTTGATTGATAATTATGGTAAAGACTAAGTCTAATTAGATAAGCTTTATTATAATCCCTCTTCACATGGTGTTTCAATTGGATCCAAATTAACACTAAATAAATTGACTCTAAACAATACCCTCCTGTGCAATAATCCCCAACAATTTTTCTATATCCTAAAGATTTCATATAGGTGCCTGTACAATTTTCAGGAGGTTTCAAAATATCAATATATTCATCTTCTTCAAATAAAGAGGCTATAGGTACACAAGGACCACCATCTACTTTACGATAAAATCCATAATCACATTCCCAATCTTCAATAGTACATTCACAGGAATCTATATAATGTATTTTATCATGCTCTTATTAATTAAAACATTAAGCATTTCTTTTCCTACGAGTATAACGATACTTTTATCCAAACAGACATTAATGATTAACATAATTTTTAGGTATCCAAAATTCGTAATCACTATCTGGATCTAAGGGATCCCAAATACCACTACAAGTACGTTAATGTAAAGTAGTAAAATCTACATTCAAAATGATTCCTTGTCTTTTTTCATCAATTCCCGTAATAATGAAGTTAATGTACAAACTTCTACTAGTTATAGAAGTGACAATCATTTTAGGAATAACAAGAGTTTCCCAATTTAAACCTTCATCCCACGAATACAATAATTCATTAGTTAAAGATTTAGCTTTTGCCATAACAATTATACCTCCTCTATCACCAAATGAATAGATATGATGTCCTTTTCTAATTTCATACCAAGTTAAACCTCCATCTCTTGAGAAATAAGTATTAATATTCTTTTCCTCCAAATATAATCCCACATTACCTGATGCCATTATCAATCCAACAGCTTTAGATTCTCTATAAATTTTACTTACACTTCTCCCTTGAAGATGAAGTGAACAATCCCCACTACAATGAATTTTCTATCCATTTGCATCTTTATCAGGAGCTCTAAGAGGATGCCAAATAGCACCTTTATCAAATGTAATTACAGTTTTTTTGTATTTCTCAAGATCGACTTCTTATTTTACTACATTAAGTTTTTCATGATCATAAATATTTGCTATGTAAACTCCTCTTAAACTTTCAATCCTTTCAAAATCACATTATCCTGTATTCAGAGATCTAACATTATTCAATAAAGAAATAGTGAACTTGAATCCCTAAAAATCGGAAGTATATATATTAGTTAATTTCTTATTGGTTTAATTATGAGAGACTGATAAAAAGATTTATTCAGATTCAGTATCTAATAAGGTGTAAGAGTATTATTCATCAAATGGAATAGAAATATTAATCATTTAAGCATAATCATAAAATGCTGGAGCAACATGTAATTTATAAGTAGATGACAATTTAGAAATGACAAACATATGAAATTGAGTTTAAAAGAAACCAGTTCCATTATTATGAATGATTTTATATGAATTGTAATAATCGTCTGAATATGTGACTCTGCTTTAATTATTTTCTAAATGACATGCCACAATACGTTCATCTGGAATTAATTCACTATCAATAAGTTTATCCCATGAAGCCATCATAGCAGAACTGAGAATCCATTTCCAAGTTTTACCACCATCATTAGATTTATGAATATCTTTATTAAATGGAGGATGACATCGTTCACAATTTGAATATGCCAACATCCATTCATCATCCATTGAATTCAATTTGAAATCAGTCAAATTTATTGGAAATGTAAACCACGTGTAATGTTATCCACAATCCTCGGACCTTATTCCAGTACCATTTTTACCAAATACATATATGACTTCCTTATTAGCTGGTGAGATTTACATCTCATAAAACCAATCATTTATTCCCATCTTTTCTAATATTGATGTTTCATCACTCCATTTATATCCATTATCTACACTCTTATATATTCGTCCTTTCTCAGACAATGTAAAGATTGTTTCTAACCACTCCTTCCCTTCTCTATTTGAATTACGTATCAAACAAAATTAAGGAGAATATACTGCAGAATCAGCCGAGAATTGTGTTATATTGACAGCGCTTACACCAATTATTAACAATAATAGCATTGTGTTTTATTTTATTTATGTGCTTAAATCAAATTGCAAAGAAGCTTCTTGCCACATACTCAACAGCATCATTGACAGTTCTAAAACATTCTACATCGGCATCTGGAAATTCTATTTCAAATTCTCTCTCTACTTCTACCATTACCTATCATATATGTATTATATCTCTAATTACTTCTACATATGCCATATCTGTTAAACCTATATCAGCCCATGTAGATTATAATGTTATTCCTGATGGATTCTTTACTTCATCATGTAAACTTATCACTTTTATCATTCGACGAGCAACAGCTTCTGGATTCACATAATACCCTGATTTCTCATTTCTCAATAATATTGGTTATTCATTTGATCCAAAGTATTTTGGCACTTAGCTCAATTATTTGCTAAACATTTGCACAAGTCTTCTGTTCATATCTTAAATAATTAAAATGTCTTAAAATATATTAAAAGACATACTACATCTGGTATGAGTAAAACACTATTTTTATAAGTTAGAAGGACCCTCTTCAGACTCATTCAAAGACCTAGACTCCTAACTAATGTTTATCAAAGATGCCATTCTCCGTAATTAACTTAATCAAGATTATTAAGAACTTGAAAAACAAGTTTAAAAATATGAAGGTGAAATCAGAAAACATATTAGAGTAAAACTCATTATTCTTATCATTAGACTGAATAATAAATCAAACTCTATTGTGAATAACTCTAATAACAATTAGAACAATTGCAATAAAATAATAATAACAAGAACTTTATTCATGTATGAGTTCTATTCATTTCTTAGTAACTGAAGAAAGAAATTCTATTATTGCATGAATAAAATAAGCAACTTATTGAAGAAAATACGCTTCTCAAAAAGAAGATACAAGAAACTAATGAAATTTAACATTCTACCATTTCAAGCAAACAACCTTCTAAATTAGCCGATTTTATTCGTAAACAAAAACTTCCCAATGACAGGGACACATATCTTAGTAATACTATTGATGTTTCTTCTATATATAAAAAAGATTAAAATAGATTGAACTCGAAAACCATCTCACAATAAACTACTGAATAGAATTATGATCATAATAAGTAATTTATTAATAATTTTAACATTATTTGTAATAAATAAAAAATTACATGCAATATTTATAGATAGAAAAAGAGTTTTAGTGAACATAAGCAAATCAAAAATAAGTTAGATATATCCTCTATTAATTGAATTTAATTTTTATTTGTATCTAATAATTATTTTTCTTTATATTAGTTAATTTTATTATTTAAAACAAAAAAAAGAAGAATTTTTTTTTTGTTATAATTTGTAAAAAATGAGACGTTGAATCACCATAATTTTTAATAAATTATGCATAAGACTGTTTTATAATAAAAATCTTTAATATATTATAATCATTTAGATTATAACCATTGATGAATCATATTTTAAATTAAAAGCAGATTTGATTTTAAAATATTTTTATAAATATAAATAAAAGCAAAAGATTCTTTTAAAATATGGTTAAATCACAAGAATGTTCATTCTAGCTTAAGCAAACTAAGAAATATCAAAAAATTGATAGAGAATAGCGTAAAATTGTCTTAGAAATGCTTTTCAAAGAAAAATTATCACTTTAAGAGGTATTCACCATATTGTTAAATTACCTTACTATATACAACTATATATTGTTTATATGACAAATCCTTTCTAGGTAGCCAACAGACTTCAGTTAAAGTATTGTACAGTCAGAACGATTCAAAAAGCATTTGAATAGGATGGTCGTATAGGAAAAAAGGAAACCAGAAAAAAGAAGCTTAAAGTGTAGAGCATATTAAAAGTATCAGTCTTGAATCCTTTGACTTTATAAATTTAACCTTTGTGTGTTCAGACTGATACAACTTAAGTAAATATTTATATGAAAAGCTTAGATCTATATTGATAAACAGCCATCCATTGTGGATCAATTAAATTTAGCCAACGAACAGAAATAACTCATATCATCCCAATATCAGAAGTTGACTTAGACTTTAACTTCTGAAATTAAAAAAGCCAATTTAGTCTAACAACCGATACTCCAAAACTTATTTTTAGCATCCTAGATGGTACTCAAATAGATTCTAGACCCAAAACCTTAAATTTAAGTTAAACAAGAATTCGATTCAGTATCCACCAGTCCCTACTCTTTTTAACCAATCTAATAATACCCTTAATTTTATCCTTTCCCTCACTCTTTTCTCCGAACATGATGATATACATATATATATGTATGCATTTTTAATCTCAATCTCCAATTAGAATATAATGAATTTTCTAAATTTTCTTAGAATTCTAGATTTATCCATTGACATAGCAAATAGATAATATATACTATATACATTATATTTATAATTTGTAAATACTTTATATTCACAAAGGTTTAAGAGTTTAATAAAAAATGAATATTATAATCACAAAATAATACTTTGAATTATTCTAAAAATATTATCTTAAATATATTTATATATATATATATTAGCATTATATAAAACAAAGGCTTTTATTGTTCAGATTTCTTAATTCCAATCATTCTGGACTTCTTAAGACAATCGTCATTCACGTAGCAAATGAATGCTACTATAAAATCCTTTGTTATTTATAAAGTGCAGCTCAACCTCAACTTTTACATTCAGCTCCTCCTCCTAACCCTCTTACAATCTTAGGCTTAGTTCCTTATTTTCCATTATTATCATCATCATCATCATCTTTTGGTTTTCTCTTAAAAGGCATCTCTAAAATTAATAAATTTCAATAGCTACTTTCATCTACAATGTATTTTAATTCATCTTTAGTATATTTATTGGATTCCTTCTTCATACCTATGAGAGTACATAAAAAGAGAATCATAGCAAAAAATAGAGTTCGAATGATGCTCCAGGTAGAATCGATAGCTTTCACCACCGTACTTCTATTTGAAGCTAATTAAACCATTGAAATTAATATAAAAGTAATATTTATTTATATATTAGTCAAGGTTAGGTTTTTAAAATATCTGACAATTAAAATTTACTAAATTTCTTTAAATTTTCTAAATTTGGATATTATTTATCAAATCCTTTAGCAAAATTCAATAATTAATTGGCTGATTCCATAGCATCTGAATTTTCAATTTTCAATGTTGAAACTATTAATGGTATTATTACTTCTGATGAAAGTGATTAATCAATTTACTCAACTATTTTTGTGCTTACAATTAAAGCAGCACATGCAATTTATACATATGTATGTTTATTAACAAATTCATAATCATAAAGAGCCTATAAATAATATAATAATTTACTTACCAATTTTGATAAATATAGTGTTATTTAATATAACTATTAATTCATATTTAAAATGGAGAGTACAATTGTAATAATATCTAAAATTGTGATACCAACTAAACTAAAATCTAAAGTCGTTAAAATATTTGTTTCTTTTTCTTTTATTTCATCCTTCGTTAATTTCTTATGAGCAATCTTTTCATGCACAACTTATAATTTAACAGGATAAATTTCTTCGAATTTACATGCCATAAACATTGTAGTTACACCAACTAAATGTAAATCTTGAGGAATATGCTTTTATGATGTTTTAGATAGATAGGAATCCATTAATTTAACGGCTAAAAAGAATGTTTAATCTTTGCATTTATAAGATGTAAGCACTTCAACCATCCAATCAACCATTTTTGCTCTTAGATTTGCACTTACTGTATGATTGGATAAACAATTTTTTGGTGTTTAATTCTATATTTGTTGATTTTATGTATTGTTACATTTAAATCTAAATAATATTCTAAAATAGGTTCAGAATAATTGTTGATTAATTTACACAATTCATTAGATTATGTTTCTACTTGTTTTGGTTTCATAGGAGATAATTTTTATGGAGAAGGAACTGTTTATGTTTTTAGTTTAGATTCTGGTTTACAGAATACTAATGGACGTGATGAAATTGATGTATAATTATTTTTAAGCTCTATACTCTTATATTCATTTTCTTATTTATATTTATTAATCCATTACTTCTATTTCCACCTATTAATGTTAATGAGACCAATTAAGTTAAGGATTTATTTTAATTTCTAGGATTATTTGACACTTCTGCTTAATTTTCTTTTTCAAAAATCTTTTTGGACATGTCTTTCATTATCTTAACAGTTAAATTTTATTAATAAAGTAAATAATTATTTATTTATTATTTTGTTTATCTTTACACAACCCCCTTCTAAAATACAGAATAAAAAGAAAGAGAATTTAAAGCATTTATATCAAAAAACCCCCATTTAGGTTATAAAAATCATACTGTAAATTTTCTGTACCTTTGAGCTCCGCACTCAGCACAATGAATTTTATAGTATTAATTAATCTTTTCACATTATTAGCACTACCATTCAAACTCAAATAAATCATATTTTTGTTCTTCTAATTTAATTGTTTTTTACATGTTTCTTTTGTAATCTATTTCAAGATTGGTTCCATCGAAGGTAATTTATCAAATGAGAACTTATTATTACTATTATCTTTTTTCTCTCCAGAAGATTTATTAGATCTATCAGATATTGGTGGAATATCACCATTACTCTCTGTTAGAAATAAAGCAGATTTGAATCCTTTATTCTCATTTTCTTTATAATTCTTTTATGTATGACATCTATTGCAAGTATCTCTAAATGCAAAATTCATATTATTGCAGCTATTACATATCCAATCTCCCTACCGTTGTCTATGATTTATTTTATTTTTTCCTTTCTACTAAGCCATTTTATTTATTATAATTATTAATAACAAAATCAATCTTCTTCAGAAAATTTAACTACAACATATGATGAGGAACTCGAAGCATTCAAATGTAAATATTTGAAAACATATAGTGGCATTAATCCAAATATAAAGAAATAAAATAACAAAAATCCAATGCTTTCCATCTAATATTAATTAATTTTCTAATTTTACCAAAAAAAATGAAGCTCCCCATTCATACATTCTTCTATTTAATGCAATTCCTTCAACATTCAAAGCAAAAACCCATCCTGGAATTGTAAAAAAATTAGCTACTAATATTCTTAATACTCTCTTTCTTTTATCTCCTTTATACCATTCAAGTGTATTTATATGTCTAAAACAATATGAAACTCCAAATAATGCACCAATTAAAGCAAATATTACACTTGTCTTTTAAAATGTAAAATGTGGTCCCATTAATAATTATGCTGGAATTCTCATAGCATTAATATCTGTCATATAAAAACAATTCATAAAATTATCTGCCCATTTTATATTTACAAAATCATTTTCATTTGATATTAATATTGCTGCAATAGTCTCTGTAATCAACAAGAAAAAAGATATGTAAAAAACATATCGTTTAGAATCCTAAATTTATTTATTTTACTATTTACTATATTCATTATTGTAGAATGCTTTATTATATTGTTAATCTAATTCTCAAAAGTTACATAGAATGCATAAAATACAAAGCAATAAATCAAACCCAATATCATATTGATCAAATATTATAAAGCCATTAAAAATAACAATATAGAATACAGAATTACAAATAATGATATGGCTATTTGAACAACTTTTACTTTTCTATCAATCTTCTCATCATATGTCTTAAAAGACCTAGTATGATTCTTTGTCTTATAACAGTAAACAGTATAAAATAATGTAAATGCCAACTAACAAACAAAAGAAGATGGATTTCCATAACTTGGTATGCAAAGTGAAGTCACTAACTTATTATTATAAATTATTATACTTTCTCATATACCCAAAATGGTCTAGGATCTGAATATATCAATTGCAAAAATGCTACAATGAAAACACTAAAATAAGATGTATATAGTATTTTTACAGCAATTAATGCATCAAATCCAACATATAATGTTATAAAGTAATTTGTAAATATCATTATTGATATTCCATTTCTATGAACACTTCCTGCTATATCAAATAAAAAGTTATCATTAAAATAATCCATTTCATCAAACTCAGTCAATTTTGTTTTTCTTAAGTTTAATATACTTTGAAAATAACTTAATAGTTCATTCTCAACACCAATTATAATTGAATATAATATTCTTTCTAAAATTATGAATAGCGTGATAATAAATAGAACAGTAAATTATCTAATTAATCTCTTTTTATTTCTCTCTAGATGATCATCATTCATTTTTTTTTATTTGATTTTATCTTCAATACTTAAATTAGTCAACGTTCTGACTTCTTCTTGTTCATTTTAAACTACCTAATCTTCTTTTAATTCTGATTCCTTATTTTCACTTTATATATTGAGTGGGTTCATATTTATAAATTATTTATTAATTTTAATAATTTTGAACAAAATTAAAATAATGTATACTAAATACTAAATGAACGAATTAATTTATTTAAATTTGATACAATTATTATAAATAATGATAATTTTTATTTAATCTTGGAATTATTTTTTCAAGATATAAATATGAAGAATCGTGAAATTAACTTAATTGATTTTTCTTAATTAATTTTCATAGATTTTATCAAAATTTCTTCAATCTTAAATATAATTTTTTTTGGGATATTTTTTTCAAAGGAAAGTAGATAGTTATTGTAAAATCCAAAAAAATCTTATTTGAGATTCAAAAATTTTCACTTAATTCAAAGCTCTTAGAAAATTAAAGGTTTTTTAATAAGAATTCATTATTAAAAATATTGTAATCATTTTATTCTTCTTCAATATAGAGTTTATTAAATTTTCTTCACAAAATAAAGAATTAGAAAATTTGAGTTTATTACTCTCATTTAATTGCTTAAAAATATAACTCATGTTTGAAAACAATCTTGATTAAATGAGAAACAATCTTATTAGACAATGTTAGATTAAAATTTGAGAAAGAACTATTATACTTCTTATACTGCTTAAACCTGATTTTAGTTTAGAGATAAAAATAGAATATTTTATCTCTAAAAAAGAATTAAAGGCATTAATTTTAGCAGGCAAAATCATGCTTGGATCCATTTATTAAGTTTTTTTTTGAATATTTTTTCAATTAATAAATAAATATAGAATTCTTAGTTAACAGGAATGGTTTTTTAAAATGTTAATTGGGTTAGACTTCTGAAAAATTTTCATTTTAACTTACATGATTAGATTATTTTTGACTTTGCGGATTAAAACAATTAAATTTAAAAAATAAGATTGAAATGAAATTTTTAATTTTTTAATTCTCAAGTTCTATTTATTGATTTAAAGTTAANTCAATTTTGTTTTTCTTAAGTTTAATATACTTTGAAAATAACTTAATAGTTCATTCTCAACACCAATTATAATTGAATATAATATTCTTTCTAAAATTATGAATAGCGTGATAATAAATAGAACAGTAAATTATCTAATTAATCTCTTTTTATTTCTCTCTAGATGATCATCATTCATTTTTTTTTATTTGATTTTATCTTCAATACTTAAATTAGTCAACGTTCTGACTTCTTCTTGTTCATTTTAAACTACCTAATCTTCTTTTAATTCTGATTCCTTATTTTCACTTTATATATTGAGTGGGTTCATATTTATAAATTATTTATTAATTTTAATAATTTTGAACAAAATTAAAATAATGTATACTAAATACTAAATGAACGAATTAATTTATTTAAATTTGATACAATTATTATAAATAATGATAATTTTTATTTAATCTTGGAATTATTTTTTCAAGATATAAATATGAAGAATCGTGAAATTAACTTAATTGATTTTTCTTAATTAATTTTCATAGATTTTATCAAAATTTCTTCAATCTTAAATATAATTTTTTTTGGGATATTTTTTTCAAAGGAAAGTAGATAGTTATTGTAAAATCCAAAAAAATCTTATTTGAGATTCAAAAATTTTCACTTAATTCAAAGCTCTTAGAAAATTAAAGGTTTTTTAATAAGAATTCATTATTAAAAATATTGTAATCATTTTATTCTTCTTCAATATAGAGTTTATTAAATTTTCTTCACAAAATAAAGAATTAGAAAATTTGAGTTTATTACTCTCATTTAATTGCTTAAAAATATAACTCATGTTTGAAAACAATCTTGATTAAATGAGAAACAATCTTATTAGACAATGTTAGATTAAAATTTGAGAAAGAACTATTATACTTCTTATACTGCTTAAACCTGATTTTAGTTTAGAGATAAAAATAGAATATTTTATCTCTAAAAAAGAATTAAAGGCATTAATTTTAGCAGGCAAAATCATGCTTGGATCCATTTATTAAGTTTTTTTTTGAATATTTTTTCAATTAATAAATAAATATAGAATTCTTAGTTAACAGGAATGGTTTTTTAAAATGTTAATTGGGTTAGACTTCTGAAAAATTTTCATTTTAACTTACATGATTAGATTATTTTTGACTTTGCGGATTAAAACAATTAAATTTAAAAAATAAGATTGAAATGAAATTTTTAATTTTTTAATTCTCAAGTTCTATTTATTGATTTAAAGTTAATAGATAAAATTATTAAATAAGTTTAGCATTATTAATTATTTTGATAAAAGAAAGTTGTCAAATATTTAAAAATTATTGTAGACTAAATTTATTCTATATAAAAGCATAAATATAACTTTAATTGAGTCATATTTTGAAATAATTACTGAGAAGGAATAATGTATTAAATAAATCGTACTTTATTTTATATATAAAATCTCGTTTATATTTATCATTCTACCGCATTCATGATTTTTTTAATTTCTTCGTCATAAAAAATGCTATTTTAGCATTTAATTTGTCTAATTTGTTTGGCTTTTATGAACAAATATTTTTTTAAAACTTTGAATTTCTTGAGAACTCTAGTCTTTTACTGTTATCTATTTGTAAGCCATTTCATCAAAAAACTATATTTTAATGTCCAAGGAGCTTTTTTCCTGATCATGTCTCTTATAGAATCAAGTTACACTTCAAAGGTTCTTAAGTATTGGTTTATTATTTCAAATAATAATTTTAATAAAAAGTGGATATTAAGATAAGCGAGCATAATCAAAAAAGGAATTTGTAACTCAAATATATCACTTATTTATTCTATATATACTCCAAGTCCTAAAATTATTGATACTTAACAAACTTATGCTGAAAAAGCATCCAATTTATTTAATGTTATTGAACTATATGGTTAATATTTAATATTAAGTTTCTCGTATATAACAACTGTTAGGAATACTAGAATACCTTTTTTAATGATAAATTCATCATAATAAGTTAGGAAGATTATGATTAATTCTTTTTGAAAAATTTTAACAATTTCCCAAAAAAAAGCTGTAATTTTGTACTCGTTGTACAAATATCCAAGACGCTATCTCATAACTTTTGTGTTCAATTTAGCTTTGTTGAAGTACATTCCTAAATATAAAATTATTGGAATCAAAATAGCAATTATCAACATCAAAGGAAGACAAAAGGTTGTCAACCAAAAGTAATGTGAGCTAGTATCATATCGATATGCAACACTAGCTTAAATCCATTTGAAACCAGAAATCGAACGAAAAGAAATTAACTATAAAAATCCTCCAATCAAAGAAGGTTAAGCATAAATGTACAAATATATAAAAGTTGTAGTGATAACACTTACTTTATAACTTAAGACATTGAATAAAACTCCTATAAAAAAGAATCCTAAAAATAAAGTGATATAAATTAAAGGTAAAATTAATTACCATATCATTCTTGAATAATGAATATCAAAAGAAAACATGACAATTAAAAAGCAATCAAGAGAATATGCCATTTTTTGTATAGGATTTGCTGAAGAGTTTACTGCATTATTTAATTATTCAGGTAATTAAAATTTAAAAGTGGTAATTGTGGAAACTACTTGTAGATGATTAGTTAACATCTTAATTAAAATTCCTGCTTGAGAATCTTATACTTCTAACTGATATTAATACAGAAATTATTGTCCTAAAAAAATACTTAAAATTTTTACCAAATGCTAATAAGAATAATTACAATAGCATTAAATTCTTAATCAGTACAAGGTCCGCATTAATATTTATTACTGATTGAGTAATGTCCTTCTCCTCGTAAATTATAGAGATCACATTCTTCACACAAAGCTCCTACATGCCCTAAAAAACATGATGTATCACCCACTTCCCATCCTCCATTACAATTTTCAACTAAGTTAATACACTCATCAATTTTATCAGTATTAAAATAAGGTCTCCAAAATCCTTATTTTATTTTCAACTTTGCAGAAGTAACTTCGTTAACTTTTTATTCATCCATAGCAGAGCATTTATTAGAATTAATTAAAAGAGAATATTATCCCTGAGTAGCATTACAAATCATACAAATACCTGTTGTTTAATTCTTTATTTCTCCAAACTGACAAGGCAAAGTCTTCAAATTTATTCGAAGAAAATAGTTATTGTGATATTCACTTATTTCTAAATTATCATTATAAATTGGAATATAAACAGAAGTGCAATTAAATTGGAGTTATAATGTCAAGTTCAATTAGTCATCTAAAAAGACAGCTAAATCATCTAAATTGTAGTCAGAACTATTAAAAACAACTCTCGGAATATTCGTGAAATTAGATGTAAATTTATTTTCATTATTAGAATCAAATATCCTTCCAGTTATATCGCAAGTTGAATTGTCTAAATTATACTATTAGACATAATATTTATCTAAAGCTTTTATTCTAAAATGCATATTATATTTAAAATATTTCAGTTAAGCCCAATCAAAATACTCATATTTAGATAATGGCGATCCATTTGGAACGTAAAGAGTATCAGTATCTGTATCTTTGAAAAGTTTATATGGTTTTATTACAATCTATTCAATAAGCAAATTTTCTGTTTTAATAATTTAAACTTTTTCTAATCCTGTGATTGTGTCTAAGGAGATTGTTAATTAGGATGGAATCTAAGCATAATTATTTCCAAATAGTTTAGCAGTGTTTAAATCTATAAAATTCTTTGACGAATAAAATTGATTGGTTTTTTAAAGATTAATAGACAATCCTCCTCCAAAATTTGCAGTGTTATTTGTAATAATTGATTCAANAAATAAAGTGATATAAATTAAAGGTAAAATTAATTACCATATCATTCTTGAATAATGAATATCAAAAGAAAACATGACAATTAAAAAGCAATCAAGAGAATATGCCATTTTTTGTATAGGATTTGCTGAAGAGTTTACTGCATTATTTAATTATTCAGGTAATTAAAATTTAAAAGTGGTAATTGTGGAAACTACTTGTAGATGATTAGTTAACATCTTAATTAAAATTCCTGCTTGAGAATCTTATACTTCTAACTGATATTAATACAGAAATTATTGTCCTAAAAAAATACTTAAAATTTTTACCAAATGCTAATAAGAATAATTACAATAGCATTAAATTCTTAATCAGTACAAGGTCCGCATTAATATTTATTACTGATTGAGTAATGTCCTTCTCCTCGTAAATTATAGAGATCACATTCTTCACACAAAGCTCCTACATGCCCTAAAAAACATGATGTATCACCCACTTCCCATCCTCCATTACAATTTTCAACTAAGTTAATACACTCATCAATTTTATCAGTATTAAAATAAGGTCTCCAAAATCCTTATTTTATTTTCAACTTTGCAGAAGTAACTTCGTTAACTTTTTATTCATCCATAGCAGAGCATTTATTAGAATTAATTAAAAGAGAATATTATCCCTGAGTAGCATTACAAATCATACAAATACCTGTTGTTTAATTCTTTATTTCTCCAAACTGACAAGGCAAAGTCTTCAAATTTATTCGAAGAAAATAGTTATTGTGATATTCACTTATTTCTAAATTATCATTATAAATTGGAATATAAACAGAAGTGCAATTAAATTGGAGTTATAATGTCAAGTTCAATTAGTCATCTAAAAAGACAGCTAAATCATCTAAATTGTAGTCAGAACTATTAAAAACAACTCTCGGAATATTCGTGAAATTAGATGTAAATTTATTTTCATTATTAGAATCAAATATCCTTCCAGTTATATCGCAAGTTGAATTGTCTAAATTATACTATTAGACATAATATTTATCTAAAGCTTTTATTCTAAAATGCATATTATATTTAAAATATTTCAGTTAAGCCCAATCAAAATACTCATATTTAGATAATGGCGATCCATTTGGAACGTAAAGAGTATCAGTATCTGTATCTTTGAAAAGTTTATATGGTTTTATTACAATCTATTCAATAAGCAAATTTTCTGTTTTAATAATTTAAACTTTTTCTAATCCTGTGATTGTGTCTAAGGAGATTGTTAATTAGGATGGAATCTAAGCATAATTATTTCCAAATAGTTTAGCAGTGTTTAAATCTATAAAATTCTTTGACGAATAAAATTGATTGGTTTTTTAAAGATTAATAGACAATCCTCCTCCAAAATTTGCAGTGTTATTTGTAATAATTGATTCAACTAAAACGAATTTTTAATTCCCTATAATTGTAATTGAGCCACCTTAAATTTTAGCTTCATTGTGTTTAAATACTGATGATTTTATAATAGTGTTCAAATTTGAAATAAATAAACAAGTACCTTCATTTCCAAAATTATAAATACACACATAATCTACTATCTTCAGATCATAAACTTATTTTACAAGAAAATCTTCTTTACTTTAAAGTATTCGATAATTATTAGATTTTTCAAAAATTAAACAACCTAAAATTCCACAAAAGTTTTAATAAATCAATAAAGAATCTATAGAGGTATCGACGAAAGAATTCATATAATAAAAAGCTAGTAATCCTCCTAATTTAGAATCAGTATTTTTAATTCTTATTTAAGATAATCTAATAACTGTTTATTAAGGGTATATCAGAAAAAGATGAATTGGTGAAGTCTTTAAATTATTTATTGCTTTTAAAACACAATATGCCTGCTCTATACTATCGTTTTTGAGAGAAACTAAAGGATTTAGAGCTAAAGGTTATTGACCACATTTATATTTGATCTGATTTTCAATAATAGATTGATTTATTTAGCATTTAATTGATTAATTAATATCATTATTAACAGTTATATTTAATACTGAAATATTTGAAAATTACAATTTAGAACCACTATCCATTTCATCTATGTAGACAGCGTGATTCAAAAAGTAGGATTGAATTATCTTCATGTTTTGTATTGTAATACTTTTTGTTGCTTTTAGTCTGAATACAGATTCATAAAACAATTAAGATATTTCTATATTTTCTAAAATAATGATTTTAAAATTTGATATCAAAAACAGTGATCTTGATCCTAACTAAACAACTACTGATTAGTACTTTTCGTTAAGGTTCTTAAAAGTGTTTAGAAACTCTAATTATTCTGGCATAGTATTCATTATTTTTAGATTATTAAGCGAGAAAGTAGTTTAATCATTTTAACTTTCAAATTCTCCATAAAATAGTGAACCGATCAACGAATATACATTTTCAATAAATAGATTTTCTAGATGAATTTTTGTTACTCCTATGCCAGGTAATATATACATAAATCCCCCTTTGTTTTTATTTTTTATATTTAACATATACATATAATTTGCAGTGATATCAGCAGACGTCGACTGAGACGAGTCAATAAATAAGATTCCTCCATTTTATATTTCAGATATTAAATTACTGAAATTTGCATACTCAATTGAGAATATGGCTTCGTTTTCCATTTTTATATAAAATCCTGACCCAGAAGAATTGTTTATTGAGATATTTTTAATAATAATTTGTTCACCAATTATCTTCGCATTACCTGAAGAAACCTTAATTTAAAGCAGTTGGGTAATTATATCATATGTCAAACCATGATCCAAAAAAGGTTGTAAAATTTAATAATCAAATATGCAATTCTTTTTGAAAACCAAATTTTCAAATTTAATAGTCTTTGCTTTGATAACAATAATACTACTTGAAGAATTTGTAACTAGATTAGATGCCAGAATTAAGTCTCTTAAATGAATTGTACATAAAGAGCAATCTAGATTAAAAAGTAAACTTGAAATAAACAAATAATTTTCTTAGTATTAATGTAACAAATTCTTTTCAAATATGGAATCAGATATTTATATGTACAAATTATTTTATGACATTAGGTATATTAACCCTGTTGTTGTCTACTTACCTTGTGTAAGCAAGAAATTGTTATAAAAATTAAGCTAAGATAATTTCAACTGTTATATGGATGTTGATTTTGACTTTTTTTAATAGATATCAATGATAGGATAGTCTAATAGCTTATTGTCAAAAATTTTTAGATTTATGAACTCAATATTAAAGGCATTTTCTATTAAGATGGAGGTTTGAAGACGACCCTAGATTGAGTCACACTCAAAAAAAATAAATAATTTCTATTCCTAATAATCAGAATAGGGCTAGATTGTTGTTTTATTGACAATTAGGTTTTGGACTTCTAAAAACTTAAATTCACTATTTCCGTCAGAACGTTAAATATCTAATTCAAATATTGATACATTAATAAATTCCAAAATAATTAATGTCGAATCAAATTTCAATTTTTCAATATCATCAATTTGGTTACCAATTAAACTGAAATTGTTTATTATTAAATCTTAATTTTATTCTAACTTATTGTTGTTAAATAAGATTAATATTGAGCCATATTCATATTTATTTAATGTAAAATTAATGTATTAAGTTTGACAGAATTTGATATTGTTATTTTTATTACTAATTAAGACTGAATAATTTGATATCAAATTAATTGTGAATTCTATTTAAAACATATTTATGTTATTTGTAAGAGTCAGGAAAGTAGTATTATCAATGTAATTTTCCTTAACTAAAATGAATTTTGCTTGAAATTTGCATAGTCCCTCCATTTATATAAAATTAGTATTTTCTAGTTTGCAATTCATCATTACTAGTTTATTGATTATTAATTTTCCTTTTTTTAAATTTAATAATTATGCTTCTTAGAATAAAGACTCTTTTATGATTATATTAGATAATTCTACCTAATCATTTTCTTTCAAATTAAATTGAAAGAAATCATTCCTCATAAGAATGTTAATTGTGCAATTAGAAATTTATATACTTTAGGGAAAATTAGTGTAACCAAAATCCATAAAAGCTAGTCCATATGGAATTTGAAAATCTCCATCAGATGAAACAATTAAATTTTCTATTTATATATTCGTAGAATTGTTTATCTAAATAAAAGCACTCTTTTGAGAAGATGATACTTCAATGTTAATGAATTCTATTGTTTACTCAAAACTTGAATGAATTTAAAGTTATGTGTTTTTCAATTTTAATCCTTCCAAACGAATTTTTTTAAAGTTGATTAATTGAAACGGACCATCAGAACTAAAAGTAGTAAACCCATTTCCCTAAATTTCTAATTAAACATCACTTAAAGAAAATAATGAATAAGTACATAATTGAAAATACATGTAAACTGTAATTTTATGAAAAAATTTAGTTTTAATCAAAATAGCATTATTATTCCTTTTTACTTATAATTTTAATTAAAATAGTTTGAATTTCAAGTTAGTTTAAGAGTAAATAGAAATCTTAGGTTTGAAACTAAAATATAAATTAAATTAAATAGATACCTAATTAATTTATTCAGGATCAACGAAGGAACTACAAATTAAATCTAAGTTGATCTAAATTTCCTTTCTTTAATACATTTATTGACAATCATTATACTTGAAACCAAAATGATCATAACATTGATAAAACCCTAAACATTAGTTTGAAAAATAAGATAAATATTGATTAAAATTAAAAAGAGGATTAATTTCTTTAATTTCCCACAAATCTCTTTTACGACATAATTCACAATTAGAAGGGCAAAGAATGCATTCATTCTATTATAAACTTAAGCTTTTTCCAAATAAAGTTTAAGGACAATCGATACAAACATTTTCGTTATTTACAATAATACATTCTACACAACCAGATGGGCAAGGTTTTATGCACAAACCATTATTCAATGAATATCCTTCTAAACAACTTGAACAAATTATTTCATAATCTTCTGAATTTTACTTATATCCAAATTAGGAATAGATAAGACCTTGTTTAGTACCATCAACAATTAATCTATAGAAAGCTAAAATTTCAGTTTTCCAATTATCCTTTGCTATTTTATGTTGTTATTCGCAAACTTTGCATTAATATTCTGAGGGACAAGGTACACATTAACCAGTCTTTTTTTCAGAATAATATCCTACTTAACAAATAATACAAAAAAAAGTGTTAAATTCTTCAATCATAGAACCAATCAAACATATTTAACACTTCACCTTAATATCCTCGCATCCTTATTTGAATGAATAAGGATTGGCCTCATTTTTAATTCCATAGAGACAAAATATTTCATTATCTTATGAATAGCCATAAAAACATTCTTTGTCTGTAAGTTCTTCACATATTTGAGTCCATTCATCAAAGTAGAATCCATCTTTACATCTAGCACATCCTGTTATGGTTGCAGTTTTATCGTTGATATTAGTATGAAATTCAAAAGAATTTATTTGATAATCTTCCGTAGCTTCAAATGCATAAAGACAATTCGCAATAAGATTTTCTAAACAATCTGTAAAATTTATAGAAATATAATATTTTTAATGATGTACACATCTTAAGCATCTAGGAAATCCTACACCAAACAAATTGTATTAATATTAACAGATTTCACAATTTTTTCCACATTTAATACATTTGTTTAAATCACTAGAAAAAGTATACCCCCAGTCACAATTATTGCTGATAATCTCTTCACAATAACTATCACCATTTTCTACCTTAATCTAATTATATCCATCCTTGCATTAATAACAACCAACTAAACTACCTTACAAACATCCTTTTTGGAGAGGTAAACACTAATTATATTCAATGAAATAATTTGAATTACACTTCACGTAAATCTATTTAGTTACAAGAGAATTATTATTAAACTCAAAACAGTTTAATTCATCAAGAGAGCAATATTTGTATGCTCCTTCAATATATTATAATTCAAGGTTATTGTCAATAAAAAATAACTCATAATTATCAGGGATTCTTTCTTTTTTTATATAAGTGAATTAATTTTCTGATTTCATTAGAATATAATAGTCAGATTAACAAATTAACTTTTTATACCATTTAGTAGGATATAATAAACATTCTGCACAAAGAAGATCAAAACCTCTTTTATAATTTTATGGGCTAATATATTTCAAAGATATAATACCATTTAATGCATCTTTTGTATTCAGGTAACATAAAATATCCAAATGAACATATTAATTCATTTGAGTTGAATCCAATATTATTAAGAATCATGGTAGGACTAAAATCTGTTAATGGTTTACATATTTAATTTTTCTCAAAATAACCAATTTAACAGGGACATTAATTTAAATCTTTTTGGAATATTCTATTTTGATTCTCAGGACAAGATCTGCAATCATAAGAGGAGGGACCACTACATAATAAGCAACTGTAATGACATATTTAAATATATTTTTTTGGAATTTCATAATTGTACTGTATATTAAAATTAGAGATTTAACCCTTTAATTTTTAGAAATATTCTACATTATCACTCCCTATGATTACATAAAATTTTGTATTGACAAAAACATTGTTATACCATTCATCTCCCAAATATAATTCCTTTCTTATTATCTCTGAACCTTCAAGGTATGATATTTGACATCTTGATTTAATACTCCAACTATTTGAGTATTCAAAAGTGACAAAATGCCAATTAGTTAAAACTGTAAAATCTAAAAAAATATGATCCCATCCATTACTACCATATAAACTCTAAATGTATTAGAGTAAAGGAGTAGCATAGTGATGAGAAATATATGTATAATAGTGCCGTTCCTCAAAATCAAAGATTACCTTTATCAAAACTATCTCATCGCCAACTCTATTTTCAATAGAATAACTTTTAAAAATAGTCAATCTAAGTAATAAATATGTAAACCAAGAATCTGGCTCCTTTGGGTTATATTTTACCCATCCAAATATACAAAAATTCTTACCTACTTAATCAAATTCCTGTATAAGTTAGGTAAAACCATTAAATATTTAAATACCTGGAACAACTTCAAATATTTATTCTCCTTCTATTAATGGAGCAATTTTGTTGTTATTAAAAAAGTTATCATAAGTTTAGTCTTTTCTAATGAAGATTAGTTTAGAGATTCTCCCTAAAAACAGTTTTAAATAATCATCATAATCATAACAAATGTCTGTAATTATTTTAAGTCCAGAATCACCAAGCACAAATAATATATTGGACAATTCACTGTCGGTTTAGAAAGAATGAATTACATTACTATTCAAAGTTTAGATTTAAATTTCATTCTTTGTAATTGTTATCATTGTCAGTATCCATGTTCCTTCATACGATAAAGGATCATATAGTTAATATTCTTGGCATTTTCGACAATCTTATAACTCTTCTTCTTCTTCTTCTTCTTATTCTTCTTAACATTCTTAAAATCTTTCTTTAAAATGAAAATTATGACTGACTTCATCATTAAAAAAGTCTATGTATAAAAACATCGCAATAATCAGCTCTTAATTGTCGAGATTTTAAATTTGAAACAGTTGCTATTTTACATAATCTGGAGCTAAATAAGTTGATTAAGCTGGGATATAGTAGCTCCAAAATGCAAATGTATGTTAAGTGTCAATTTGAAAACTATATTCTTATTTTTGAGTCGTTTAATCTAGAAATTAATCTTCATAACTATTTGATGCTGCTATCAGAATTACATGAAAGATAAAAATGACCATGCTTTTTATCAAATCCATTAATAATAATATTGGTATTAGAGTGAGATATATGTAGAATACAACACATATATCTTTTTTTCATCGAATAAAAATATTTATTACCCCTCTTCAGTCTCTGATGAATTCTGGGGGGCCACTAGTATGTTGGTTGAGATTACTCTCTTACCTCCCCTTAATATAAATACTATGGTCGAGTGAGGCAGAGGCAGAGGCAGATTTAGCCAATTTGAAGACAGGTGTTGGGGATTATAATCGTTGTCTGTAAAAAAATAAAAGTTAATAAGGCAAAATAAAAACCTGTTATATTATAATTAATCTTTATTTATATATTATTTTCTCGAACTCTTTATAAAATAATAGCGTTAAAAAATGTGATTAAGGAATAATTGGATAATAGCTATAAAAATTTTAGTAGTGGAAATATTAACCAATTTATTTTAAATTATCAAGTATATTTAAAAATAAAAAATAGCATAAAGATAAATATATAATTTATAAAAATAAGAATAAATTTTGGGTTTAGTAGGTATGTCTTAGAAGTTGAATCTGGTGTATTTATTGGGTGAACAAAAAATTTGAAAAAAATAGTTTGAAAAAAAAAAGTTTAAAATAGGGCAAAAAAAATTTTTGCTTAGTGACACTTACTTTAGTCCACCCTTAGAAGGTTGGGGGAATTTATTTCTTGTCGAATCTAGCAATATGGTTGGGGCCGTATAAAAAGCTGAATTTTGAAGAGTTGAACTACACACCACCATTACCTTTTGGGGGATAAGTGATCGGGGACTTAATTTTGTTATAAAGTTAATAATATTTTTCTAATCATCATTATATCATTCTAATATTCAATGCTCAAATCATTTTAAGTCTACTTATCATCTAGAACTCTATGAGTCATTATTAACTTTATAGCTTATTATATGAGAATTTTATATTAAAATATCTAATTCATCTCAAAAGATGAAGTCCCCACTTAACACAAATGACAGTATGGGTTTGGGTTTGGCCCACTAGTAGGTTT
>CAJJDN010000176.1:0-204956 GCA_905182985.1 Paramecium sonneborni | reverse complement strand
TTGAACAGTTTGCTTATACTGCTAAGTATGCAGCACAAGTAGCTTCTTTCTTTTAACATGCTGTTCCAGCTCTATTTGCTGTACAACCAGCATTATATGCTGCACAACCTGCATCTGTCAATCCAGTACCAGTAACATAGGCACACTCTGTAGCAACAGTTGTAACTGCAACGCAAGCTGATCCACTCCATGCACATTTATCAGCTGGTGCTGAAGCTGATGATGTTGAACAGTTTGCTTATACGGCTAAGTATGCAGCACAAGTAGCTTCTTTCTTTTAACATGCTGTTCCAGCTCTATTTGCTGTGCAACCAGCATTATATGCTGCACAATTTGCATCTGTCAATCCAGTACCAGTAACATAGGCACACTCTGTAGCAACAGTTGTAACTGCAACGCAAGCTGATCCACTCCAAGCACATTTATCAGCTGGTGCTGAAGCTGATGAAGTAGTACAAGAGTTCTGAGTTAAATAAAGATTACAAGTTGCCAACTTTTCCTAACATGCAGTACCATTAGCATTTGCCACACAATCAGCATCATAATTATCACAAATATCATTGGTTAATGCTGTTCCTGTAATTGAAGCACAATTAGAAAAACGCAAGCATTCAGAACCATTATAAAAGCATTTGCCTTATCCAGATGTAGCACAATTGGTTGAGCTTCCATAACCTGAACAGGTAGTCTTAAATTCTTAACATCCAGTGCCATCTTTTAAGGATGTACAAGATGTGTGATATAGTTAACACTTAGAATGATCCAAACCTGTTAATCCAGTCACTAACACACATTCAGAGGCTGCTGTCACTGCTTGGCAATTAACACCATTTACTGCGCAATATCCAGCACTTCCACTTGCGCTTGACCTGAAACAATTAGCTGTTGTTGTTCCATATCCAGCACAAGTAGATTAGATAGCAATACAACCTGTGCCATCTTTTTTGACTGAACAAGTAGAATCTAATGCTTAACAATCTGAAAATGTCAAACCTGATCCTATTTTTAATGTACAATCTAAAGTGCAAGACGCTGAGGAGGCTGCGCTGCCAGTGTTTGTACATCCTGCTCTATAGCCTTGGCACATTGTTTAAGTACCCTTGAATGTTGTGCAAGCTCCGGTAGCAAAAGAGGATAATGCATAACATCTATCAACAATCCACTTACAATCATCAATAGCTGTTAAATTTGTGATAGTTTTATGGCATTAAGCTTATGTCATATAATCTGAACAATTTGACGATTTTGGTACACATCCTTAAGCTCCAACCTTGTAGACAACTGTACAAGTTTCGCTTGGTGTTGGATAAGCTTTGCATTTGGGATCAGTATTATAAGAAGTAGTATCAGGAGCATCTGCACAAGTGGCATTTCTACAAGCTAATCCAGTCCAAACACAATTCTTATTAGTTATTGTAAATTTGCAATTCTCTTAAGTTGTGTAAGATGTGCAAGCAGTGGCTAATGGTTAACAAGCAGTGCCTCCATTATTTACTGTACATTGATTAAATGTGGAAAAACAATTGGTGTGCGTAGTATAAGTAATGGCTGCACAAGTTCTATCAACACAGCTGCTGCCATTCCAATAGCAATCTCCACTTGCTTTAGATCCTAGTTGACAATTAGATGAAACTAATGATGAACAACTAGATGGCTTTGCCATGCATCCATCAGCAGTATTGTTAGAAATACAAGCATTATTACTGAGATAACTTTGACAAGCAGAAAAAGTAAATCCTCCTGCTGATAATGCACCAGTAGTTCCAACAGTACTAGCTGTTGTACAAGACTTTTCAACGCATGATGTAGAGGATGAGACCCATAGACAAGTCGGGAATCCAGTTCTTGTGATTTCACAATTTTCAGAAGATTTTCTAGCTGTACATGTTGTTGGTAAATCTTAACATCCTTAAATAGTCAAAGATCCATTAACAGTAGCAGGATTATTCGCAACACAAGAAGATATGTGTCCTTGACATTATGAAGTGGTTGTGAATGTTTTTGAGGCAGTTGAACAAGCTTTATCAATACATTAAGTTCCGTTCCATCCACATGCTGAACCATTAGATTTTATATAGCAAGCAGCTTCATTAGTTATAGCTTCGCATTTTAGTGGAAGTGGAACACATCCACTACCTGAATTATTCAAAGTACAAGAAGAATGATAGATTTAACAATCAGCATGAGTAGTTGTAGCAGATGAAGCTAAGACACATTATTTCTTATAGCATTTTCCTTTCCAAATACATGCTCTATTACCTATATCTTTGTCACAAATAGCCAAAGCTAATGAGTTTTCACAGGTTTTTTCCACACATCCTGCGCTTGTGGAATTTACTGTGCAAGTGTTTAAGAAGGCTTAGCAGAGATCATGAGTAGTGNGCACAAGTAGATTAGATAGCAATACAACCTGTGCCATCTTTTTTGACTGAACAAGTAGAATCTAATGCTTAACAATCTGAAAATGTCAAACCTGATCCTATTTTTAATGTACAATCTAAAGTGCAAGACGCTGAGGAGGCTGCGCTGCCAGTGTTTGTACATCCTGCTCTATAGCCTTGGCACATTGTTTAAGTACCCTTGAATGTTGTGCAAGCTCCGGTAGCAAAAGAGGATAATGCATAACATCTATCAACAATCCACTTACAATCATCAATAGCTGTTAAATTTGTGATAGTTTTATGGCATTAAGCTTATGTCATATAATCTGAACAATTTGACGATTTTGGTACACATCCTTAAGCTCCAACCTTGTAGACAACTGTACAAGTTTCGCTTGGTGTTGGATAAGCTTTGCATTTGGGATCAGTATTATAAGAAGTAGTATCAGGAGCATCTGCACAAGTGGCATTTCTACAAGCTAATCCAGTCCAAACACAATTCTTATTAGTTATTGTAAATTTGCAATTCTCTTAAGTTGTGTAAGATGTGCAAGCAGTGGCTAATGGTTAACAAGCAGTGCCTCCATTATTTACTGTACATTGATTAAATGTGGAAAAACAATTGGTGTGCGTAGTATAAGTAATGGCTGCACAAGTTCTATCAACACAGCTGCTGCCATTCCAATAGCAATCTCCACTTGCTTTAGATCCTAGTTGACAATTAGATGAAACTAATGATGAACAACTAGATGGCTTTGCCATGCATCCATCAGCAGTATTGTTAGAAATACAAGCATTATTACTGAGATAACTTTGACAAGCAGAAAAAGTAAATCCTCCTGCTGATAATGCACCAGTAGTTCCAACAGTACTAGCTGTTGTACAAGACTTTTCAACGCATGATGTAGAGGATGAGACCCATAGACAAGTCGGGAATCCAGTTCTTGTGATTTCACAATTTTCAGAAGATTTTCTAGCTGTACATGTTGTTGGTAAATCTTAACATCCTTAAATAGTCAAAGATCCATTAACAGTAGCAGGATTATTCGCAACACAAGAAGATATGTGTCCTTGACATTATGAAGTGGTTGTGAATGTTTTTGAGGCAGTTGAACAAGCTTTATCAATACATTAAGTTCCGTTCCATCCACATGCTGAACCATTAGATTTTATATAGCAAGCAGCTTCATTAGTTATAGCTTCGCATTTTAGTGGAAGTGGAACACATCCACTACCTGAATTATTCAAAGTACAAGAAGAATGATAGATTTAACAATCAGCATGAGTAGTTGTAGCAGATGAAGCTAAGACACATTATTTCTTATAGCATTTTCCTTTCCAAATACATGCTCTATTACCTATATCTTTGTCACAAATAGCCAAAGCTAATGAGTTTTCACAGGTTTTTTCCACACATCCTGCGCTTGTGGAATTTACTGTGCAAGTGTTTAAGAAGGCTTAGCAGAGATCATGAGTAGTGTTAGTTGATGGAGCATTCACACATGTTTTATCTTTACAGCTTGAACTTGCAGTATCCCAGAAACAAGTTTATGCAGAAGAATTCTTAACACAAGCAGCCTCTAAGGCTATTGCAGCGCATGTAGTATTTGTAACACATCCACCTCCCGTTTTTGTTATACAATTATTTCCAGTTAGATACGCTTCACATGCATCATTAGTTGTCAATGTTGTTGGGGCATTGGTACATGTTCTATTTTAACATCCACCACCTGATTTAACAGTGCAAGTAGATAAATAAGAGGTACATAAATCATGAGAATTATTTGTTGTAGGTGCATTGGCACATGTTTTTTCTTTACAAGTTGTATCCCAAATACAATCAAAATTGCTTGAGTTTTTAACACAAGCTGCTTGTACATTAGCAACAGAACAAGCTCCATTAGCAACACAACCACCACCTGATTTAGTGATACATCCTGTTACAAATCCTCCACATGCTGAATTTGTTGTCATTGTAGTTGGGGCATTTGCACAAGTCTTATCTACACAAGCAGTTCCTGTCCAGTAACAGTCACCACCTGAACTATTTTTCATACATGATGCTAAAATTGTTGCAGCTGCACATGTAGTTCTAGTTACACATCCTCCATTTGCTTTTGTTGTACATGTTCCATCAGTTCTAAATGTCTTGCATGTTTCATCAGTTGTCAAACTAGTGGGTGCATTATCACAAATTCTATCTTTGCATGCAGCTCCATCCCAATAGCAAGCAGTTATTCTTAATTTATTCCAAACACATTAAATTTCTAATGTTTAATCGCTGCAGTTATTTCCACTATCGACACATCCACCTCCTGTTTTTGTTGTACAAGTTGAAATCTAATCTCTGCACTCTTTATCTGTTGCGAATGTTGTTGGTAATTTCTCACAAGTATTAGCATCAACACATGTGTTGTTTGTTGTATCCCAATAGCATAAGCTTCCTGCAGGATTTTTGACACATGGGAGTTACTTTTTGTAAGTACTACAAGCATCAATTTCAACACAATGAGTTCCATCTGTAATACATCTACTACTTATTGCTTAACATTCAGAATCAAGTGTTTTTGCAAAAGGTGTACATCCAGTGAAAAATGTACATTTGCTCTCTACCCAAGCACATGCGGCATAGTTTCCACAATCAGTACATGGTTTAGCTTTAGGGCAATCTGCTTCAACAAATGTATCACAATATGCTGCATAAGTCACTGTTGGTAATACAGGAGTTGTTGAAACTCCGCATGTTTTCTTTGTAGTATCCCAAGAACAACCAAGTGAAATATTTTTAATGCAATCTCCTTCTGATAACAATTATGCACATGTGCATGATGTTATACTGTATGTTTGACTTGCTACTAAAGCAATGAACAATGAGAGTATGATGAATTTATTATTCATGAAAAGTATTAATTCTTAATTAAAAATAGATATGGCTAAAAATGGCAAGAATAATAAATATTTTAATTTATTGAATGATCTATTAAATTATATAAGGTTTTGTATCACAATTTAATTTTAAAATTAACCATCATCATTAATTAAATTAGTGAAACTTTAAAAAGAGGAGAAAAGGCGGGTGGCCTCAATTTCATTCACAAAAAACAAAAACAAGAAGAATAATATATAAAATATAAAATAAACTCTAATGATGAATAGTGGATTACAAACCAAATCAAATGTCTCTATTTTTTTTTTAAAAATTTTTCAAAATATACTAATCATAAAAAATACAATTTAGGAGATTTTGTTCTTTCATATAAATTAGGATAAGTTTTTTATATAATTTTAGAAATTTAATTAAGTATGAGCTTAACACCAACCTATGTTATGCTTCTAATTAATGTCTTAATTTTATGAGGAATGAAATTCATGTGAGAAAATTGTATTAGTTCAATTTAAATAAAAAATATATTTATAATGTAATTATGGTTGGAATCACCTGATTAGGCTAACACTTCCTCAAATAGCGTATTTTTGAATATAATACATTTTGTTGAAAAATTGAATCTAAATGGATGATTTTTTTTTTCATTTTTAAAAATTTTTTGAATTTGATTCTGGATACTTCGAGATAATATTTATATTAGATATGTTATAGGTTTGAAGAAATACATAATTTTCTTACAATAAAGGGATCCCTATTAAATATCCAAAAATAATTAGCCAATCAGATTAAGAATATTAAATAAGAAGTTAATACAGATATTAAGCATCGACTTGAGATATCAAGATTTATTTATTTATTGCAATATTTTAAAAACATAAAAAGGAAAGGTTTCCAAAGTTCAATTTGCTTTTTCAAATTTTATAAAATGTCGAATACATAACTTTCTGATGTTAGGATGATTATATATATAAAAATCAAATTCTCATTCAAAGTTAATTTATAAAAAAGAATTAGGAGTTAATAAAACAATTAATATTGAAAATTAAAACTTATCTCAAAATAAAGTGGACATTTTGGAGAAAAAATATGCTTAATTAAAAGTAAAGTGGATTAGAATACAGATATAAATCTATCAAGATGGATAGCTTTTCTAATTGATGAGCACTAATTTATTAATTGGAATGCAGGAAATTATTGAAAAAGTCTTTCCTCACTTAATCATTTCTTTATTTATGATTAATAAATACAAAAGTATGGAATAATTCAATTATTTAGAAAAATTTTAGGATTTTGAAATAATTATTAAACCAAAAGTTTTACTAAGATTTTTCCTAAAATTTAATAAATTTCACTAAAATAAATGGATTAAACAAAAAATCTTCTAAGTGAAATAACCATGGAAAGCAAAACTTTTGTGATTCACTAATAAATATAATTTTAAATTTCTTCTTTTATTTTATTATGATTAATTTCCATAAATAGATTATGAAAAAAACAAGATTTTCTCTTATTAGTGATGTATTTAAATTTAATTGAAATTTATTATTAATCTAATATAATGATTTCGATTAAATATGTATAAAATATAAAATATATATAAATATCAAGTTTTTTAAAATATTGCAAAATATATTATCATTCAATAATTCAATAAGTAATTAATAATACATCCTAGATATCCATATAATAAAATCAATGATACAACATCTTCTGCATTTTATTAATATTATTTGGCTATTATTAATATATTTATAGCAAAAGGAGTACCAATAGTATAAATAATTAGCAAATATCATTCATTATTGATAATTTATCTAATAATAAAATAGTAATTAATCCCATTAAAAAGTAAAGATATTAATCTATTTGCTACTATTTAAATAATTGTAGATATCTTTTCTTATTACGATGAATTATTAAAATAAATTAAATATAAGTTTGATCCAAGAATCATTAAGTCGGATGGTGTCGTTTGCTTTTGAAATTGTTTATAGAGATAAGAATACAAAACTATGCAAAAATGTATCATTTATTAAGTCATCTTAAATTGGAAAAATAATTAAAAAACATAATGATGCTAATACAGATATTAAAAGCATATTCCAAAAAGACATTTCTGATTTTTATTCATTTTTATTTCTTATTATTATTCTGGTAAAGCTATTCTTAAATAAGAAAGTTCAATTTCAACTTAATTCTAATCATTTTCATGTTATTCTAATATTCGTTTACCTATAGACCATGTTAATGCATTTACTATCTCAGTTTAAATAATAATGTTGGATACTAGTTTTAATTCATTTTTCTATAAGATAATTGTGGTTAAATATTTGTCGTGTGTGGATTTGCAGGTGGTAAAATAACGATTGAATTTAGCTTTTTTCTTTAATCCAATATTTATTACTAACAATTCCTTTTCTATAATCAAAAAATAAGCATTAAATTTTGTAATAGTACTAGGTATTAATTATACTAAAGAACTAATTGTGACTGCTTTAAGAAAGTTTGTAAAAATTAATGATGGCAGAAAAAGTCTTTCAACTAGCCTGGATAAAGTTGTTGTAAATTATTTGTTCATAACCTTTTGATGAGTTAATAAGGCACCACTGCCTGCTATGGCTAGTACACCAAAGTTTGAAACTACGCTCGAATAATATTTATTAAAATCATAAATAAATTTTAAAGGAACAAATTAAATTTATCAATAAAGACATGATTGTGATGAATCAATAAAACTATCTTCTGAAAACAATGAGACAGAAAAGTTTATTCTATATTGTAAAAAATTTTTAGAAGGTTTTGTGTTACTCTATGTCAAAACTAATTAATTAGAAAAAAAATCCATTTATACATTCACTCCATGAAAATAAAACAATAGTTAAAATATTTTGAATTTTATTTAATTAGTACCATAATAAATTCTAATATTGCCAACATAAAAATTGTAAAAAGAACATAGAGTCTATTTTTAATTTCTGAAATTAAAAATAAGTTGTAGCTTTTTAATATTTAAGGACATGCATATTTAGAATATGTGGTTTTATGGTATATTTATGGCATTATAATTATTTTTTGGTGGATTTTCTAGTAACTCTTAATTAGGTTTATAGAGAAAACTTAAGAATAATAGTACAGATCTTCCTTACTAGTAATAAATTGGAATACACAGAATTGAATTCGTAGATAATAATACATTTAAAAAAATATGAAAGTATTATAAACAAAATATGTCTAAGTATTGCTCTTAAATACATAAGACCTATAGTTTGTTGATTTCTCAATAAAAAGAAGATATTTAATTAGATATTATATTATATCATGGTAAAAAGTTATCTTCTACCCCATCTTAAAACTATTCATCATCTAAGTTTTATCTTACATTTGTCTTAGGATGTGATTATTTATTACCTCTCCTAGTAATAATATATAATTATAGTTACCTTTTATTGTAAGGGAAACTAACAGAATTATCGTCTCCTTAAGGTAATCGAACTTATTCATCTTCATTAAATTTATGTCTTGACCTTAGTATTCTTCCATCATTTCCATTTTCCTTTCTAATTTTCTTAATTATCCTGCATATTTTTCATATGTTAATCCCATTTCTCTACATAATTAAACTAAGAATCTAAGACCTAAAATATATTTAATAATCAAAATAAATTTTTTAGTAATTTCCTAATGCAATAGTGTTAGGTAAATTTTCAGCCCATATACTAAAATAAAGTTAGGTAAGTATTAATCATTTTACAATCAATTCAAGTGAAGAATTGTGGATTTAATATTGAAAAACTAAAGATAATTTAGAGCAAAGCATATATTCAAAAATTGGATGAAATTCCAATTTTTTCAAATTTAAATTATAAAATTGCAATTTGCAGCTTATGGAGAGATGCACCATTAAAAGAATAAATTATTTTTTTTTCCAAGATTATTAGTTAGATTTAATGTTTAGTAATCAATCAAACCAGAGGATAAATGTGAAAAGTATTTCTGATTAAAATTCTCTCATTATTTAACATATAGAATGGTTTCTAATAATGGATCAAATTTTTCAAATGGAGTTTTCATTTTTGAAGTTGAAGAATTCAAAATTTTTATAATAAACAATATTTTATACTATCAGAATAAGGAAAAATAAAATGGTTGCCTTTATTTTTTGATCCAAAATTTTATTAATTAAATAATTAATATCAGGGATTCAGATTTCATTTAGAAGTAGTGGAGGTGCGATATCAATTTAAAATGTTGGATTAAGGATGAAAAATTGTAAAATTTTATCTAATTATGCAAATAAATTCGGAGGAGGATTGTATTTGTAACAAAAAGACTCTGATTTATAAATTGAATCAATAATAATTACTGAAAATAAGGCTGTGGATGGATGAGGAATTTATTTCGACACTAAAAAGTACTCTTTCCTAGTATTAAACTATTTACATATAATTATTATGAGTAAGATTTCATTGAATTCATTTTTAACAAAAAAGTTAAATAATCATTTACAAAGTTTGAGATAAGGAAATGAGAGATTAAAAATTTTAGAATAAACTTAGTGAAGATTTCTTAATCACAAATTTAAAATCAAAGAAAAATTTTAACCTCTGAGGTAAAAACCACTTAAGATTTGGTTTTTGAATAAAAATACTATTAAAAGATAGACACTGAATGATATTTTTTATAATAAAAAAAAAAATATGAAATCGTTGTTTGTTTTTATATATAATTTCGTTATAAATAAATAAATTTTTGGCTATTATTACTATTAAGGGAACGATCATTTATGAATTTTTTTATTCATTGCATCTTACTCCATGTAATTGCTGAAAATTTGAAAGGGCAAAACCACTTCTTTAACTCTACCTACTTTTTTTCAAAAAATTCATGAAAAAAAAACAATTACTAAATTTTATTAGGGAGAATTGTTTAACTATGGCACTGAAAGGGAAGTGTGGGCTAGAATTAAAGCAGTATTGATCAACCTCTTTTACCAAATCCAAACCCTAAAAAAATTTTATCAGTTCAAATTCTGTGAAATACATTCCAACAAATTCAAATCCTTCTCATTTTTATAAATGTGTGAATTATTACCACTCTTGTTGGTAAGTTTTATTTTCCAATCTATTTTTGAAGACTCATGGTTTTATTAATTTTTTTCCTTTTATTACAAATATGAAAACAAAACAAAAAATCTTAATTTAATTTGAACAAAAATAATGAAGATATTCTAGTTACTCATAATTTTAAATTCTGCTCCCCCATCATGCGAAACTTTATTACAATATGAAGATTGTTTAAGTGATTATTGTAATTGGGATTCGAATGAATCTAAATGTACAAACAAACCTTGAACAGAATTCAATTAGGAAGATTGCTAAGGTGTTCCGGATCCTTTTAATTTTAGTTGGAATTACCCCAGCCGTTAATGTGAAACATAAATTAATTCGTATTCCTGGAATTCTGATATTAAACAATGCGAACTAAACAAAGTAGTTAGTTGGATCACAGGACTTCTTTATGGATCAGTCTTGTTGGCTATAATACTAAATTGATGATTATTAAAGATCATTTTATTAAAATATTGTTAAGAATATATTGAATATATCAACAAGATTATAAAAACAAAATTTTTATTTATATCATCTCATCATGTTCATCATTGTTTTTTCCGAACCAAATAAAGGAACACATTTAGTTTTCAACTTCTTAAACTTTTTATGATATTGAGCTGTGTTCATGAATTGGATCTCAAGTTATCCCTTTTTATTTTGGCAATTACTTTTTTTGACTTAATATTTTCTGTTGATTTTGTAGACTTATTTTTGTTGAATATGTTTGAATCTTTAGATAATTGCTTAAAAAGACTTCTTTCTAAAAAAAAGTACATTATACCTTTATCTCAATTTCTATATTATAAATTACGAGTCAAAATTTATTTTAAATGCTGCTCCTCTCCTCTTGACTTCTTATTAGATCTAACTTGCTTGAAAATTTGTGAATTACTTAACCAGATCAAACCGTAAATTTTGCAAATATTGTGCATAGAATCACAAATTTAAGAAGTTTTAATCTATTTGTCTTGATTTGAGCTGATTTTTTAATTAATTAATTACCTCATATTCAGTTGATATTTTGTGTTAGAAGGCTGGGGGTCAATAATGGATTGCATTTAAATCAGTTTTTTTTTTGTAATAATTTATTGAATAAATATCTATTAAAAAGGGAGGAGTTTATTCAAATCAGAAAAATTACTCTAGCGTAGTATGTAATTTGGAAATTATATTAATTTTATTTATTATGAAAAACATATTAAAATTTATTTAAATTGAGAAATGAGATGTCTAGCAATGAAAATATTTATTATGTTGATAGAGATTTTAATGTTAATTTCGAAAATTTTAATTATTAATATTAAGAAGTAAGTGTATATTTTACATTACTATTCATTTTCAAATATCATCAAGAATAGGCTTAACATAAAGTTAAACTATAATTAAGTTTTCTATGTTAGAGATACTTTATTGTATGAAGTCATTATTTAACTAATTTTTTTCTATAAAATACATAATTTTAAGGATAACCTAAATGAAAAGCAAAATTGATTTATTCTTCAATCATTTGCAATATAAATTTATAAATTTCTAATCTTAAATTTAAGTAATTTTGTTTTAATATCCTTTGCTTTTTTCAAGTATTTAATGATCGTTCTTTATGTGTAAAATTATTATTGAAAGTCTAATAATTTTAATATAAATCTATATACAAAACATTCTGTTTAAAAATTTTTGAGTTTAAATAGAGGTTTAGTTGGTATTTTTTGTTGTGAAAGTTTTAATTTTAAGATATAAGCAAATTTATTTAAATAGTTAAGCTGGGGGGTTGTTTAGAAGAGGTATTTATAAATACAAACAGGAGGCGATGACTAAAAAAAGAGAGAATGTAAAATAATTCAATCAAAAAAAATTATAAATCTTTTCATTGTTAAATAAACATCATCTTAAAGAAAAATTAAGAATAAAAAACAAATACGGATAATAGAAAATAGGATAAGAATTCATTTTTGTGGTAGAAACAATATATGGGAAATTTAAAAGGAGGTTATTAATATTAAACTAAAGAAAAAATTATAAGAGAATTAATGGAACCAAATGTATAAAATAGTCTGAATTTAACACTTTTTAGAATTAATTTTTTTTTAAAAAAAGAACTAAAATGAGTAATAACAATCAAATTAATAAATCAATATACTCTAATCAATATTTACAAAATGAAGCAAAGTAATCACATAGATATCATGCTAAAGGGAAATAGAAAAAAATGAAAGCCCATTATAATTTAATAAATTTTAACACTTTATTTTATATATAGGAAAAAATCAAAATAAAATTAGATTAAACTTCTAATTTAATTTCAAAATAAAAATACTTTTTAGATAATTGAAAAATAGTCACCATATCTCATCTCTATTTTCACTATGCAATTTTCTATTTGAAAATTTATAAAAATAATTTTTTCTGAATTATTTTATGTTTAATTAAAAATTATAAAAATTTTAACATTCGTCCAATAATTATCAGATGAATTGTTTTAACAATAACTTTACGCTTCAATAACAAAAAATCACAAGAATACAGATTATTCTCAAAATTTGATAAATTAATCTTACGAAATGGAAATTTTTATATAGGATAATTATTTTATGATGTTGATAAGCTTATCTTTTATCAAAATGGTCACAATAATACATTCGACATATATCATTGGAACTGCATCATTTTAAGAAAAGTTGTTCACTTCATTACATCATATAAAAATAATATAATATATACATTATTAATAAATAAATATATAAAAATTTTCGGATACAGTTTTGATTTGAATAATATAAATAAGATCTTTAAATATTTTTCACTTAAGTCCAAAGATAGAATGGGAGAGAACAATATCTTTTTTTTGTTAATATTAAGTGGAATTCTTTATTAAAGTAATTCTATAAATATTGTTAGCATAATGTGCTTGTCCAAGCTATTGCTAGTGTAGTGGCGGCAGTTCAATATGCAATACTTGTAACCCAGATTACTATAAGAGTGGTAATAATTGTTATGCATGTACAAAACCATGTGCAACCTGTTCAACAAATGCTACAACTTGTACTGCATGTGTTGATACAACAAATTAAGTAATTTCAACCTGTGCATGCAATAATGGTCTCATAATGAATACATCAACCTATTTGTGTGAAAACTGTCCAAGTAATTGTAAAGTGTGTAGTTCTTCAACTATATGTACTTCGTGTAATGATAATTATTGGCTAAATGGAAATTCGTGTAGTCCATGCATAAAGCCATGTTTAAATTGTTCATCAAGTGGTAGTAATTGTAGTACTTGTGTTGATACTACAAATCAAACGCCATCTTCATGTAGTTGTCCATCTAATTATATAATGAATACTTCAAATTACTTTTGTAATTAATGTTAATTTCCATGTGCTACTTGCTAAACTACAGTAAGTTATTGTTTAACATGTGCTTCAACATACACTATAGATTCAAGTACTCATACATGTTCGTGCTAAAATAATCAATTTGAGGTAAATAGTACACCTAAAACATGTCAAAATTGTTCAAGTCTATGTTAGACTTGTACATTATCTGCAACTAATTGTGGTTCTTGTGTAGGAGGATTACATAGACATCTAGATAATAATTAATGTATTTGTGATAATGGGTATTATGAAAATACCACTTGTTAACCATGTTAATTACCATGCATTAATTGTACTTCATTATCAGTATGTACATCCTGTAATGATTCTACTTATCAATCAGGAACAACTTGTTAATGCTAAGCAACTTATTTTATGAATGCATCTTTTATGTGTTAAAGTTGTGTTGCTCCTTGCTAAAATTGTACTTCTGAAATGTTATGTACATCATGTATATCAAATTATTACAAATCGGGAAATACTTGCATTTAATGTACTTCACCATGTTACAATTGTGTTGATTTTCCGACAAAATGTACATCATGTGTTAATACAAATGTAACGCCAATCAATAATGTATGCGGAAGTTGTTCTGATGGTTATTTCACAGATGCATCATTAAATTGTTAGTCTTGTATTCATCCTTGTACAAAGTGTTAAACAAATGGTAATCATTGTTTAGAATGTGCAACTACTTTTGAAATGAGTACTACTACCCCAAATACTTGTGTTTGCCCAGCTAATAAATATCTAGTAGTAACTAATACACCTAATAATTGTTAAACTTGTACATAACCATGCAATACATGCTTAGGAACAGCAGTTCACTGTTTATCATGTATTGATACTCATTAAACTGTTGATGGATCTAATTAATGTGTCTGTAATGTAGGGTTTTTTATGAATGGAGTAAACTGTGGAGCATGTGTAACTCCTTGCCTAGAATGTTTAGGAACTGCTAATTACTGTACTGAATGCAAAGATATACGGCATTATAAAAATAATGGACAGTGTATTTGTAATTCTGGTTACGTAAATGATAATGACTTTAATTGTATTCCTTGTTAAGATCCTTGTTTAATTTGTTCTGTAAATGATACTCATTGTGATAGTTGCAGAGATTCTAATCATTAAATTAATGCATCTTATGAATGCATTTGTAAAGACACTTATTATTCAAATGCTATAGATACATGTGCACCATGTGTGCTACCATGTAAATTATGTGATAGTAATGGATGCTTAACATGTATTGATACTAATTAAATCATAAATTCTTCGAAGAATTGTATTTGTAAACCAGGATTTTATGAAGTAGGCTTAAATTGTTCATAATGTGCAACACCATGCAAAACTTGTGAAATCGATTAAAATCGTTGTTTAACATGTATTGATATTCATTAAACTCAAATCAGTAATTAATGTATATGCAATGATGGATATTTTGAAGTCAATCATATTTGCTAAGAATGTTAACCACCTTGTAATAAATGTCAAAATACAGATGATTATTGTCTGTCATGTGTAGATATAAATCATGATCTAATAAATAATAAATGTGTATGTAAATATGGATATGGATAATCAGGAACTAATGGAACAGCTTGTTCCCTTTGTTAATAACCTTGTCTTGATTGTTCAACAAGTGTAAATACATGTCTCTCTTGTATTGATACTAGTATATTCCACCTTGATAATGACAAGTGTTTATGTTAACAAGGTTATTTTTCTGTTGGAACAAACTGTGTATAGTGCTCATCATAATGTTCCACCTGCATCGATGTATCTAATAAATGTTTAAGATGTTCTGATCCAAATTCAGTGTTGAATCAAAATGATTGCAATTGTAAACCAGGCTATTATTAAAATAATTCTATGATTTGTGAAGAATGTTAACTTCCTTGTCTAACATGTATTTCTAATTCTAATTATTGCACATCTTGTCATAATCCAGGAATGCAATAAGCAATTGGAGGATAATGCATATGTATAGATGGATATTACATAATCAATAATTAATGTGAAAAATGTAATTAGATTTGTAGCAAATGTGATTCATATAATAATTGTACTTAATGTATAGATGGGCATTATTTACAAAATTAAAAGTGTTTAAAATGTCAAACGCCTTGTTAATCCTGTTTTGATGAGTATACTTGTAAAACCTGTACTGATAATTATATTATGAATAATCTAGGAATATGTATTTAATGCATTTAAAATTGCAAAAATTGCATTGATTCATTAAGTTGCATTACTTGTTTTGATTAATTTTATTATGGAAATTAATCTTGTATACCATGTTCTTAGAAATGTTAGACATGTGAAAATGATTCAAAATTTTGTACTTCCTGCTAAAATACGAGTCAAATTTTAATAGATAATTAATGTCATTGCAAGGATGGTTATTTTGAAGAAGATTTAGATTGTAAACCTTGTGATTAACTGTGTAAATTATGTAGAAGTCTATCATATTGTACAGAATGTATAAAATCAGATCATGTTGTTTTAGAAATGAATTTATGTGTTTGTTAAGATGGTTTTTATTTAGAAAATAAATCATGTTAATTATGTGATAAAAAATGTCAAACTTGTACTTAAAAGTCTGATGATTGTTTGACTTGTAACTCTTAAATGAATAGAGTAAAATAGTAAAACGCTTGTATTTGTTAAGATGGATATTTTGAAAACGATAATAAGGATTGTTGGCCATGTAATTCAGATGAGGGAAAAATTATTAAGAATTGTAAATATAAAAATTGTAATGATAAAGTGTGGACATATGAAGAAGAGTGCGATGATGGTAATGAAGAATCTAGAGATGGTTGTACTAATTGTAAAATAGATGAATAATATTCATGTATAAATATATTACTTTAACCATCATTTTGCTTTAAATGTGGTGAAAACTGTTAAGAATGTTAAATAATAGAATCTAATAAGTTATCTGTATGTACTAAATGTAATCAAGGTTATTTCCTAATTTAAGATAGATGTAGTTAGTGTGCTGAAAAATGCTTAGATTGCAAGAATAGTGCTTCTAATTGTATAAGTTGTAAATACCAGCAAAATTAAAAAGGGGAATGTTAATTATGTCAAAGTGGTTATTATTTTGACGAATTTAATAAAAAATGCATTTCTAAATGTGGAGATTCTATTAAGACAGTAGAAGAAGAATGCGATGATGGTAATTTATTGTCGGGAGATGGATGCAATTAAAATTGTAAAAAAGAAAAGAAATTCATTTGCAAAGATGGAATATGTATTATTCCAGAATATCCTGTTCCAATGTTATTTAGTTATGGAGATATTTAATTATATAACAACATCAGAAAGTTTAAATTAGAATATAATTTATTTTTAAATATCCCTTAAGATAATGAGGTGGAAAAAATGATAAAATTATTCATAAAAAAATAGACCACTCTTAATCCTATTGATTGTCCATACGAAATGAAAACATAATATACTTTGAATAATTCATCAAATATTAGTTTTTCAATAGATTTCTAAATTTTCTTTAATAGAAGTACAACAAAAGAAGAGTTTTTGATTGAATATCTTAATCCTTCATATTTTCTATCAAGTCAAGGGTATCCATAAATATTATCTGAAGTTTCAACTACGATTCCAGAATATATTTTTATAGATTAAGCACAAGTAAATCAAGTTGAGATGGCTGGATCTAGCAATTCGATATTATTATATATTATGGCTGTAATGGCTGGAGGAGCAATCTTATTTGGTGGATTAGATATTTTTTATAATCTATTAGATACAATCCAAATGTTATCCTACTTAAAATACATTAACACTTAATTTCCTTTTAATTTATAAACATTTTTTGACTTCTTTGGTTTTGCATAACTCAGCTTTTTCTCTAAATATTTAAATCTATAAGAATTAATTGATCCTTTTATTGATTATGAAGATCTTAAATAAATACCTGAAAAAATTTAAATTGATGGCCTAAACTCTCTTTTCGTTATAAATGGATCTTCCATATTATTTGTATGGCTAACACTTATAGCTGTATATGTATTCAGTAAATATTTACCACATCTATTGTTTGAAATTAAATTAAAATATTATAATGAAATACCTGGATAAATTGATTTTGCTCTTAAATTTAAGTTTTGGATCTTGGCTATCAAAATATTAATTATTCAATTATGTTTAACTGTTGTATAGGAATTCTTCTACAGTGGCATTTTAAGAACATTTTTTGCAACTGCTTATGATTATTCATTTTCAATGACTCTTTAACTTTTTGCCTTAGAGTTGGATTCTTAAAATGCGCTTGTAAAATTCAGCTCCTTTTTAGCCATAATAGCATTAGGTATCTATTTTTTTACTATTTATGTCATTACTAAAAAATGTGGAAACTAAAAATTTTCGATTGAAGAATATTAATATAGACTTAAATATATGTCACTTTTTGAAGGAATAAAATATGGTAATTACAGTAAATATTTTTACTCTATTAGTCTGACTAAGAAATTTTTATTCATGCTAATTCTTATATTTTGTTATGAGTAACCCTATTTTCAAGTATTAAATTTAATTCTCCTCTCTATTATAGAGATATTATGGTTAACTCTTTTTCAACCACTTGATGATCTGAATGAATTTATAAAATAAACTTCATGCGAGATTAATAAATCTATTGCTCTCTTTTTAATTTCAGGATTAGTTTTAGATTAAGAAGTCAAAATTTTTAGTGAAAATATTCGATCAATTATAGGATGGATTTGCGTAGGAAATATAAGTTTAATTTTAGTAATTTAATTGATAATTGATGCTATTTAATAATGGGTTTTCTTAATCAAAAAATACAAAAAATTTAGAAGACTGGTCGAAAAATTCTATTAATTTTGGAATCCTCAAAAATAGAAAGCTGATCATTCAATATTTAAGTGATTTAATTATAAATTTTAATCCTTTTTTAATCAAAATAAGTTATTATTAGTATAAAAGTAACTTTTAAATATCTAATTTTTATCAAAATCTTTGTCATAATAAAAATTTATCGTATCATACCCTTTTCATCAACTATTATTTTTAGTTTTTAAGAGTGAATATGAAAATAATTCAAAAAAATTCTTAAATTTTAAAATAGATCTATTTTACTCTTGGTTGTATTTTAATCTTTTTTATATGTATAAATTATACTACATTAATATCCAAGTTAAATTAAAATAAAAAGGCAATCAAGCATTTAACATTTCTCTCTAGAATAGTAGTAGCTGATTTTTTTCTATATCTAAAAGAAAAACATTCAATTATTATTACAATATTTTAACCTTAGAATCTAGATTACTTCTATAAATATATGGTATCAAATCTTTGATTATTAATTCATTATTTAAATTTCAAATTATTATTATTTTAAAGTAATTAAACATTTTATAGTCTAAATCATCTTAGTTATATCATTTTTATAATTAGCCAGTATATTGGGCTTTTCTTATACGCATTCATATAATTCTTATTAATGTATTTTTCATAAATTTAGTCACTTGCACAATATAAACCTGAAGATATTTTTGCAATTGATGATATATTATTGTTCTTTCAACTTATGCTGAATCACTTTTTATAATAATTTGAATTAATAATTAAGATTAACAGATATAAATTATTTTCATGAATAATATAGATATCTGATCCATCAATAGATTAATAATAACCTAAAATAGGCATCTAGTTTCTTATTTGAATTTTGTTCTCCAGCTTAATCTATTTTCGATTAATTTTCAACTAATAAAAGATATCAAATTATGATGACTGAAAAATTTAATTTAATACTTTATAATCTAAAATAGAGAAGAAAAAAATAAAGCTTTAATCAACACTGAATTAATAGATTAATTTTATTTTTATTAAGTGAAATAATTGAATAACGATATTATCACTTTAAATTACCAAAAAAGAATGGAAAAATTGAATAAAAACAATCAAAATAATAAAACAAGTAAATATTTTTGTTAAGAAAATAATTGATCATTAATCAAAAAATATATATATTATATGAAGGAATAGTTTTAATTTGCATTACATTAATATACAATCAAAGTTGAATGATCCTGAAAAATAACTTTTTAAAAGTACCTTCGGTTTTATGATGCAAAAAAAATAAAAGCGTCCAATTTTAATACATAAGGGCGTTAATTTCTTAGAGGAATATATAATATATTTTATATATAAATTAAAATTTATTCCTATCTATTATTTTAAGCCTTCAAAATACATGTCCGTTAGAATCAATACCATAAGATGAGCTATTTTAAGATACAGGAAATTTATCTTGAAATGCCTAGAACTACTATGAGTAAAAAAATTACATCAATGTTAAATCAAGACAATCTGTTGGATTGTAATAATGAAGCATGACTCAGAAAGTTTCAGCAATCAAGAATATTCATCCAAAAAATCCATCTAATATTTTACAAAGTAAACAAAGTATGGAAAGATTTCTTTAGAACTCATTAAGATATTCCAAAGTATCTGATTAGTATTTCTTTGATAATCTAGAAGGAATTAGTGATGCAATAAATCATTTTGATGACCACTTCCTAAATTTCTCTTCATCGATTAGTACATTTATATTATGATGGTTTCTGATATTTAATTATCATAAAAATAACAATAAATAATTTACTTTATTTGAAATGGACTTAATTTTTTATGCATATGAAAATATTGATATTATATTTAAATCATTTAAAGCCTTTGAGTAATTGTGGACATGAAATTTTCATCGGTTAAATGCTTTTTTGTATCTCAATTTGTTTAAATTATAATTTATATAAATAATTTTTTTACATATCTTATAGAATCTTTAAAAGTTCTCTTTATTTATTATCTGACAATATGATATTCTGATTAAAATTTATTTATGGAAATTAATTTATATATTTATTATATGGTGCCTATATAAAAATTAACTTCTTTATTGATTCGTACATTCTCAAAACCTTTATCTAATTAGATTAAACGATATGCTTTAAATAAACATAGATCTCGGAAACCATCAATTATAAAAACGTCTTTTATTTTTATAGGAAACAAATATCATAATTTAGAGAAATATTTAAATCGAAAATCAATAGGAATGAATAATTAAGAGGTATTTTTTAAACCATTAAGTGATGAAGCAGCATTAACTAAAGGTTATAATTGAATATATGTAGGTTCTGATTTATTTGCTGACATATTTGTTTATGCTTGTATTTTAGGAATACCCTTGATAGAATTGTATAAATCTTAAAAAGAATCAGAAAATAAGTCACAAGATTAAGATATTGCACTTTTGCAAGTTTAAACTGTAATTATATAGAAAAAATTAGAGTCAATAAATAATTTGAAAGAGTCACATGAGCAATTCGAAAATGAATATAGCAAAATTGTAGCAGAAAATAATTATATAGAAAAAACTCTAAAGCATTTTTAAAATGATATTAGCGAGCAAGTTTAGCACTTAAAAAAACAATTATAATCTTGAAATATATATTATAATGAAAATTTATTTATATTAGAATATTAACTATTTCAATATTATTTTAATTATCAAATTTCAATGCTATTTCTAGATTTATCACAACTAATTATATCAGTTAATATTCCATCTATCCAAATACCTTTTTTATATACTCCTTATTAAATAAAGATTCCTTAACCATGTTATTAATTATTTTCCCATTCTCCTTCATATGAACTTCCATCAGTAAATTTATATTTTCCAAAACCATGTTTTAATCCATCCTTCCATTATCCTGAATAGTAACTACCATCAGGATATTTATATTTTCCATTTCCATTTTTCTAAGCATTATACCATTCACCTTCATAAATACTTCCATCTTAATAAGTTTATTTACCAACACCATTTTATTTATTATTTAACCATTCTCCTTCATAACAACTCCTATCTTATTATTTGTAAAATCCTTTGCCATTCTTTTAATCATTTTTCCACATTCCTTTATAAAAACTCCCATTTTTGTATTACATTTTTCCTAAACCATTTTTTTATCCATTTTCCCATTTTCCTTCATAAACACTTCCATCCAAATAATAATATCTGCCAACTCCATGTTTCTTTCCATTCAACCATTATCCTTCATATTAACTATTATCAGTATTAACAAACTTTCCTTATCCTTACTAAGCATTACTTTGCCATTATCCATCATAATAACTACCATCTTTATATTTGTATTTCCCTTAACCATGTTTTTAATCATCCTTCCACATACCAAAATATTAACTACCATCAGAATATTAATAAATTCCTTTCCCATTTTTCATTCCATTACTCCAATAGCCTTCATAAGTACTCCCATCAGGATATACTTATTTCCCTTCACCATTCTATTTATTGTTTAACCATTAGCCTTAATATATACTGCCATCTTCAAAAACATATTATTGTCTTTACATTATATGGATTATAAAGGATAAAAAAAATAAACTTAATTTACCTTCATTTGTTTATTCATTCAATTATAATTATAGACATTAAACTTTAAATAGTTTTTCACATGTTTACTTTGCACTTTTAATCAACTTTTTTATTCTCTCTAGACACTATCATATTAAAGTGAACATATAAATAAGACATATATATCATTAAAATATTTTATAAGCAAAAAATATTTTATTAATAATATAATTCATTTGTATTTTGAACAACCAATTATTTCTATTAATTTATGCTAAGTTATAATCTTGTTCTAAAAATAACATTTAAAAACAAGTTGAATTATTAAAGAATTTTAATTTATTTTATAAACAATTTATAATAATAGAGATATGCAAACAAAAGCAGAATATGAGGAATTTGAAATTTAATAATGTTTTGGATGTCCAGAGGTAAAAAATCATAATTTAGTATAGTACAAAGTTAAAGTTGCAAAAAATTAGGAAGGTCAATAGTTTTTGCTCAATTTTTTTGACATTTCTTAAAGAGATTAACTTTAAAAATTATAAAATATTAGAAATTTGGAGCATCCCTCAATTCTTAAAATAATTCAGATTAGAGAGGAAGGAAATTACAAAGTATTATTTAAAACTATACAAGAAAAAAAATGGAAGTTAATTATTGAGATCATGTGTTATTTATGAATATCCATAAGGAGGAGAATTGTATGAATACATATTTTAGACTGGAAAGTTTAATGAAACATAAGCCAGAATATATTTTAAATAAATTGTTGAGGGTATATTTAATGTTAAAATTTAAAGGATTAATTGAAGTTCATAAGTTAGGATAATTTCATGGAGAATTAACAATAGACAACATTTTTTTTAGTGATGCAAAATAGATAAAGATTGGTGAATTAGGATAGAGCTAAATAAGAAAAAAAAAATACAGTAAATTTTAATTACATACTCAGTTTATGAAGGTTCAAAATGGACAGAAATAAATAATAATCACTAATAAAGCAAGGATATCTTTGCTTTAGGCATGATCTTATATTCTTTAATGTTTGGTAAGCCTCCCTTCTCTTTTGTAGAAAATAATACATTCTTTAATGCCTTATAAACATCACCTCATAAATTTTGGGAAAAAGTATAAAATAATTTTTAGGATGTGATTATAACAAATCATTTTAAGTATCAATTATTTTTAATTATATTAGAGATCTTATATAAGGAATGTTAACAGAAACTCCAAATAATAGAATGTCTTTGAGTGAAGTTTATAAGCATCCATGGACTTAAATAAACTCTGAAATTACAGAAGAGATGATTAAAGAGTTTAATTCAAAGTAAAATATGATACAATAATTCCTTATAAAAAACCGTTTAAATCGTGAAATTCGAAAAAGCCAAATGTTGATGAATAATGATAAATAACAACGTATAAAATATAATACCATAATTAGTTCAAAGAGGAATTGGAAATTTTTATAGATCAAATGAAAGGGATACATCGATTATTTAAGATAATTAAATTGAAGGAAAATAGATAAAGCAAATAGCTGTAATTATAAGGATTTATTCATTTTAGATTAATTTATTGAAACCTGATAATTATGTATTTAGTTCAATAAATCCAGAAGAAATCATGAATTCAATAAGATAAAATTTAGAGGTAAAACCATTTAATTTACAATTAATTAATGGATTTTAATAAAATAACTAATTTAAAGTAATAATAAATAGAGATATATAGATAATGATATAAAGTGAATTAAGGGTTGAAATAAAAGTTTAAATATTACAATTAGAAACAGAAGAAGATATTTTGTGTTTTCACTTTACTAGATTAAAAGGAGAGTTTTAAAATTATCTTGAAACAGTGAAATAATTTCATAAATTAATTGATGAAAACTTAAAAAAATTTCCATAACTTAATGAGTAAATTATCTGAAATTATTATACATTTCATGTTTCAGTTGTATTAATATGAATACATTAAAAATAAAGATTGATATCAGGATTTTTATTTATATTCTGCTCTTGTTTTTAGTTAATCATCTTCATTATTATTTCTATCATCTTTATTATCTCTATTATTTCTATAATTATCTCTTCTTTTATTATCTCTTTTTAATCGTCTCTTCTATTTTCGTAATTTTTTCTGTTATCTCTTTTTCCTCTATAGTTTCCCTCTGGAGAACTTCATTTATTTCAACAGATTAGATTGTATTAACTTATTATATAAACCTAATATTCTTCTTCTTACAACTTCAGTAATAATAAAAGCTTTTGTAATATAATTATTAATAGCAATAATAAAGATAGAATGAGTTAATCTTCTTTACGAGTACCTTATAATAACCATAAAGCTCTTCTTCTAATATAGCTTGATGATTAGAAACGATTTCTAACTCTAATTACATTCTCTTCAGGCTTTTTATTATCAATTACATTCTTTTCATATTTTCTTTGGGTAGACATACTAATATTAATACAAATCTTTTTTTTTGATAATAATAAAAAAATATTAATAATTCATTAATTTCTTATTAGAGATTATTATTAATAACCATACTCATAGCTACTAGAATAATATCGAACAAAGATGTGTATCAATATTCTAAAAATGGAAAAATTTTAATTATTAATTTTTAAAATTCAAGAACATTAAACATTTGATGAAATATTATTTTGAGAAACAATTTAAGATATAGAAAAAAAGAATATTTTTAAAGCATTAGGAAGATGACATAAAAGATAATATAAATTTCCATTAAAAAAAGATTCTTTTGGAGATGAAGACTTTAATTATTGAATTCAATTTCTAAAAATTATCTTTTGACAGAATTACTAAATAAAATGATAAAAGAATATTTTTTTAGAGAACCTCTTCAGAACATATTGTCTTCAATAAAGATAAGAGATTAATTTTGAAGATTCTTTAGAAATCCCTTCATAATTGCCCTGAAAAATTTTCAGAATTAATTAAACATTTTGGGTATTGTTTTGAGTGTATAAGAGAACTTATATTCTTATTACATTTTTTTCTTTTTATTTACTTTATGAGGTTAAAAGTTTATGAGCAACTTAAGTATTATAAAAGTAAATTATATATAGAAACCCATATCAAATGTTAAAATCTTTGTTTATCTTTGTTTCTCAAATTATTAAAGAGTCCTTTCAATAATTTTTTTTATTTTCCTTTCGAAATTGCTCTACAATTATTTAAATTTTAATCTAATTGATTCTCATTTTTCATTAATAAATCTGGTCTAGTCTAATTTAATTCTAAATTTTATATACTTCTAAAAATTTACATTTTATTTTTGTTTAAAATTATTTACACAAAATTGAATAAAAAATATAACATATTTAATTTACTAACCAAATAAATATATATTTCGAAACTGAATTATGAAATACTTTCAAAACATTAGTTATATGTGTAGGGTAAACATTTTAGAGGATTCGAAAATAAAAATTAGATGAAAATTAGATTGCTATGTTTTTTATTGGATAGGATTTCTAAATTTAAATAAAAAATAAAAATATATTTTATCATTTATATAAATAAATTATAGAACTTAATAAAAATTTACTTCATTTAGGCATTTATTAATTATAAATATTTTTTGATAATCTAATACTTATTAAAATATTCATTTACAATATATTTTCAACAACAAATGTTATTTTTTCAAATAAGTGATTTTTTAAAAAACTAATTTTGAATTAAAGTGATATAAGATAAAGATAAAAATTTCATAAATGAGTATTATTAAATTTAAGGGTTTAAAATAAACCTATATGTTTATTATTTATTTTATTTGGAATTCTTGAGAATTGTCTAGGAGTATTTATATTATCTAAATAGCAGAAAAATGAACAACATTATTAGTATGGAAAGGAATAGACCAATAAAATATCCCTCAAATGATGTTTCAATCAATTGGCCCTCTTTTTAATCTTGTAATATCAGTCAATAGAGATTACATTTAGTGCAGGATCTAATAATTACACATTCTATAGGAAAATATAGTGACACTGAAAGCGAAAAGAATGAGATTCCTCAAAACCTTATCAAACTATCAGAATTACAATATTACCACCAGGAATATGATAGAAACTAAATCTTATAGAAAAATGAAAATTTTTGGATAACAAAATTTATATTTTCTGATTTAATAAAATCAATCTTATTAGCACTTTCGTTCATTTTACCATATAGTTATATTGATGACTCAAAGTAAGATCATTTAATAATTTAGATATAAATCAACATAAACAAAAATAATCATTACTTTTTTGATATTAACTTTATATATGATTTCAATTATTTTGAAATTATATTCATAAATGCTCAAACATCAACTGATGTAAAAAAGCTTGAAATAGGTTATCTATTTAATTGTATTTACAATCAGTACTTTCTTTGAAGATGCATCAGTTTATGCATTAATGTCAATATATTTGTTTGTTATGAATTTTGGGATAATTAGAAAATTTCTTCAAATATTCAGTCATCTTAATTATGAGTAAATTATAATGATATATCTTTCTTAGATAAGTGAACTATATACAAATGATAAGTTGTATCTATTTTTCAATTCATTAATTTGGTTGTTTATGGATAGTAGAGTAAAATATAAAGAACTTAGAAAACATTTCATATTTAGATAGTATTTATCATTCATTTATAATATCCTTACTGTAAATTTAAGAAATTGAGATTGAAAATAAGTTGTTAATAATATTAAATTTAACATTTAATGTAGGAATAATATTTTACATTCTAAAGTGTCTATTAAAAAATTTTACAGAAGGATCTCGAAATTAATAATTATTAAAATCATTTCGTCTCTATTTATAATCTAAATTAATAAGTTTTTAAAGCAAGTTAGTTTTAATTCATTATTCTACAATTTATACAGAATAGGAAGATGATCTAACACTTAAAAAACAATAGAGAATAAACAAAATTTAATAATATCTTAAGTGGAAAATTATTAATTAGGAATTATCGAAATTAAATTTTTTATCTCAAAATACTATAGATTTAATAAGTTAAAGTGGAAAATTAATTTAAAGTTAACCATTGAATGTATTAATAATTTGAATTATAAAGAGATTAAACACAGATATAAATGGATTATATATAATTCTTTCTGGCAGTATTTATGTGGAATTTATGGGATTCTAAGTTGGTTAATCAAGTTAAAAGATTATAGAACTAAGTTTAATTGAAATTATTAGTGGTTAATAATAAGGAAGAATAAGACTAGAATAAACTTATGCTAGGGAAGTTTTGTACTTTTTTATTGAAAAATAAGTTATTATTGATATATTGAAATAATCAAAAGAATAAGTATTGTTACAATAATAAAATAGGAAGTTTATTAAATGATAAAAGATGATCTAATTTTATATAATGATACCACGAAATTAAATTTTAGATGTTATTTTTGTGATTAATTTCATCCAAGTTTTAATTGTTCATCATTTAATATAAAGAGAAGATTCAATTATGATTAAATATATCAAGAAAGAGATCCAAGATATTAAAGAAAAGTAACTAAAAAATCTAGATCTGCTATATATTAGTAAGTAAGATGAAAATAATATTAAATAGATTACATATTAAGGAACTAGTAATATTAATGTATTTGAATAGAATTCAGATAGTTTTGAAGCATTTTCAGCTAATTCAAGTGAACATATTAGTTGTGGTAATAATGGAATTGAATAAATACCAAAGCAAGCTTCAACTAAATATATATATAAGGAGATTTTATAGGCAGATATTATATCAGATAAATTGACTGAACCTATGATAAGTAGCACATTTTTGAAAAACCTAACTATCAGTCCAGACACTGTAATAAAACGTTAAATAACAACTACAAATTAGAATTAAGGTTAATTTCAAGATTTAGATTCAATATTTGATATTGATAAAATGGGAGAGTTTCGAGAATATAAAACAAAATTCAATATTACAAATATCATAACACTTCTGAATAAAAAAAATAATTGATATTTAATTATTAAATATATATAATGACTTTTTAATTACCTTAAGACAGATCAGTTCAATAAATAGAATAGAATTTAATATATGAATGATTATTTAGAGAGAGACAACATGTTTAAAATTTGATGATCTCTGAAGAGTCGGAAAAAAAGATATTAATATCAAAATATATAGATTTAATAACTTGTTATAATAATCCCAAAATCAAACATATTTTCTTATAAATTATTAGAAAATGATTGGATTTATTGCTAGGCAAAAGAAAAAGATATAAATGCATAAGTATTATAATTAATTGAAAATAAGTTATTCCTAACAAAAATGTAATTGATAGAGTAAATACAAAAGTAAAGGATTCTAAACCAAAAGAAATTAGAGGTGTATCAATTTGAGATTATAAAACAAGATAAAAAATTAGTTTCTTCTAAATTAGAGATTAAGTTAAGTTAAAAAATTATTATTCATTGATCCAGAGTTTAATTTTTTATGATGGAAATTTTTAAGGTTTAAAAATTGAAATTTGAAGAAATTTAATTAGAAATTGAGATATATATGAGAATGTAATAATAATCTTAATTTATTATTAAATATTTATAGAAGAAATTAATAAAGTATCTAATACTTTGTTCTCATAAATATTTTAAGTAATATTGTTAGTGTTTCTAAAAGATAAGTTCAATTAATTGATTGTTTAAACATTTATATATATAAATTGAAATTTAATTTTAAAAATATCAAATTATTAATGTAAAGAAAAACGAGGGGATTATATTTTATAGAGAAGATACTTGATTATAAATAATATAATGGTTAGAAATATTATTTGGTCAAATGGTAAGGATACAACAATAGAGATTGTACGTGGGAAAAACCAGAAAAGATACCAAATTTAGCTTAATTTATGCATTAATTTGAAGAAAATATAAAATAATATGGTTCAAATTTTTACCATATTGAAAATGATGAACCACCTAAATTAGAAGATTTTATTGGAGCACCAAGCTTATCAAAATAAAATAAGTATTAATAACAATAAGAATAAATAAATAAATTACAAAATTAGATAGATGAATTAAAATAAGAAATTAATAAAATTAAGAAATAACAAGATGAAATAGTTTAGATAATAAATAATACTTAATAGATTGAAAAATGTTAATAAATTAGTTAATAACATGATTCTGAAATAATTTAGGAATCAACATCAGAATAATCACAAAAAAATACTGAAATAAAATAACAATGTGAAGGTGGATTTGAATTTGGAGATTAATTAGAAAAGATAGGTTAAGCAGTTGAAATTAAAAACAAGGGAGAAAAGATGTATTATTTGTTGTGGTAAAAAAGACCTAATGGTAATTGTAATTATATTAAAATATAGGTATAATTCCAAAAAATAGATGGGTTGATAGTGAATATCTTATGAAATATGATATTAAGGCTTTGTGTTACTATCTTCAAAAAAAATTATAATGAATTTAGTATTAATATTTCATTTAGTTATATAAAAATATGTATAAATAAAGTCCAAAAATAAAATCAAACGATTACAGATTGAATTAGATACATAGAAATTATGTTGCTGGTGATTACAATTTAAATAACTAAAATTAGTATCATATTTAGTAATCTTTAAATTCTTAAAATATTATTGCATAATATAAGAATAAAAAGAATGAAAAGAAACAATAGGTAACAAAGAGAATTAAAATGGTTGATCCATTTTCTAATAATTATTAGCGTAATATGTAAAATTAATAGATTAAATTTAGAAATTCATTCGCTTATGTATATGAGGCAGGAGGAATACCTTGTAAAATAAATTACCATGCTCATGGGAATATGAAAATCTAATGGATTCCAGATGTTAATATTTAAACTTTGCCATATGATCCAGTATTGGTTACATGTTTTAATGGATTATTAGATGATGTTTAACCTTATTTAGCAATTGCAACAACTGCAATTCAATATATGCTATCAAATGAAGTAATTATTTAATTAGAATAAAGGTTGCATAAGAAAAAATTATCTCACTTCTTCCAAAATTAGTATTACCATTACGAAATGCATTAAGTTCTAAAAGTGACAAAGTTTTCAGTTCGGCTTTAACAGTTTTGATGTAATCTGTCATCTAAAATTAAGTTATTTGTCTAATATTGTTGGATCTCATTTAGATAAATATCTCAAATTATTTCTTGTTCCTATCTGGTAGAGATAAAATCATTCTGCTTTTAGCGAATAAATTAGATTAGCTTTTCTCACTTTGGAAAATAATGGAGTATTTTAAATTATTAATTAGGGTACTGAAGTTTATTAAATTATCAAATAAAAGATTCCAACATATTACAATTTTTGAGAACATATTTATTATTATTTATATTTATAATTATATTTTATTTATAAAACATTAAAAAAAGAAAATAAATAATGAAATAACATACTAATCCTAAAAAACCTGATTCTATTCAAAAAAATCTTAAATTAAGATAATTAAGGCAAGTTTAGTACTAATTTTTTGGATCCTTTGGTAAGTTCTTGTTTTGAAAACTCTTTCTAATAATATTTTATTTATTTATTAGAATTAGAATTGAATTTATTTATATCTTTTTTTATTTATTTATATGTATTTATAAATAAAAAATTAATTAAGATATCACAAAATTATTAAACAAATTTTGAGTTTGTTTATAGACTAAATTTTAAAAAATTGTGACTAACACAATAAATTCTTCTATTAATTCAATTCAGAAGCTTTTTAAATCAATTCCATTAAATTAATATTTAAGTTATTAATACTTAAAAGATTACTTTGAAACTAATTATATTAATTAATTATGTTAATCATATTTGTTATGATTAAATTATGTCTTACCATAATCAAATTTGACACCAATTACTTTGAACAATGGTCTATTGATATTACATCAGGTTTTCTTTGTTATGGAGGTGCAAAATATGATAATACAATATAATTTTCAGATTCATTTGTAAATATTCCTCAAGTTTTTATTACTCATGAATTATTTGGTATGCATTGGACTTAAGCATATCCTATTTCAGGCTTCAATTTTAGTATTTCAGACATTACTTTAACAGGTATGTAAAAATTTATATTTTAGACTTTGTCATACATCTTCATTGTTAATATGAAAGAAATTATAGATTTAAAATAAGATGGTTTGCAGTTGATGATTAAAGAATACAAGTTATAAGTTAGTTTAATTTAATTCCACCATAGAACTGTAGTTATTATTATGCTAATGTTAATTGCGATAAGTATTTCCTCACAATTACAAGTCTTAATGTAATAGGACCAACTGATGTATAATTAGATGTAAATTTGAATTTAATTTCATAGGTACAATTCACTCCACCTAATACAGTTACAGTAGTTATCCCTTATATCGAAGGATTTTCAGAAAATTTGAAATCTATAGGATTTTAATTGATATTAGGTATTGATTAAGCGTTTTCACAATCATAAACAATTTATACAAATTCAAACTATGATTCATTGGTTTATGATCCAATTTAAATAGACCAAGTCGAGTTTTATCCATTTTCTGGATTTGCATTTTAGAATCAATATCTTTTGGAATTATTTGTAAATTCATTAAGTGATGGTTCTGGTATCAGATATCAGATGTATGAATGTATTTTATTGTTAATTAAATTTTAGGGGGAGCAGGTTATACTCCAAATTTTCACAAAAAAGTACGAGTGTCCAAATCGATTACAAAAATGTTTTCACCTATTCTGTGTAATTTTTTGAGATTTTCATAAAAACTTGAATTTAGAGATTTACCTCGTCCAATGTTTTCAATCGAATTTACTGAAGATTAGGATGTATATATATCAAATGGATATCGTACAATTAGTAAATCGATTACCAACCTTAATTTAATAATTAAGTGTAATTGTATTACTGGGAAAAAGATATAAAGTAAATTTCTTAAATGTGAAAATTGTTTTAAAAAAAATTATTAGTTTGAACATTTTTGTTATGGTGCCATTAATTTATTATTTATTAATGCGAGATTTATTACTTAAACTAATGCTATATAAGAATTATCAATTGAATTGACAACCAATAGTTGCAAGATTACTTAATTAATATATAACCAAAAATATTAACCTATAGTAATTGTTGATATAAAAATGATTGATAGTTGAAATTATATTTTGATCACATACAAAATTAATTAATTTAATTGATAGTTTATATTTTAGTATAATGTTTGGATAAATATAAAAACATTATAAACAATTAGAAGTTTAAATTTTTGGATTAAAAATGTATAATACATATAGATATCAATAGTATTATGAAAGAATGTTTAAAAATCAATTTAAATAATAGTATAGACTTAAAAGAGGGATAATAAATTATGAAATAATATAGGAGACTACATGATAATATTATTATTATTAATTAAGATTCAAAATATATAAAATCTATCAAAATCAATCAATTTTAGTTCAATTTCAATAATAAATAATCATTCTAATAAATAGTGAATCTTTTATTTTTTTGAATCATTTATTCCAAATATTCACTTCTTGGTAAGTCTTTGATTCTAATTAGAATATCATAGTCATCAAGAGTTGACAGGATATCATACTCATTATCATCAATATCACTTTAATTCTATAATGAAAATCTAGAGTAGTTCATCATTATATCATCAGCTAATTTTTATTCATTAGAACGACTATCATATGGAAGACAATGATGTAAAATTAATTGGAGATCTTCTTAATCAGCAGTGAAATGATATTAATAATCCTTAATTTTAGTAAATATACAGATCTATGATGCATAACCATTTGTAAGATCTCCAGATTTATGTTATCCAACTCCATCATAGATTGTTGAATAATGATATTTCAAAGCGATAGCTTACGTCCATTCTTAAAATTCTTATTATGAAAATTCAAATTTATGATCAGGGTGTCTTAATATAAATTTAGGATTCAGTTATTTAAAATAGACATTAAAATCTGAATTAGGAGTAGTTATTATAATTCTCCATGGATTTAAGTAACCAAAAACATTCTCACATAAATCATCAAGTTATTCTAATTTTAAATGTTCAACAACTTCTACAAGTGTTATAATCTAGTAAGAAGATAGAATTAATACATCAAAGTTCATTTGTTTAAGTTAATCATATTTTTTTAAAGCATTTCCATTAAATAATTTAATCCAACATTCTGTTTTTCTATTTGACCTAAGACAATCTTAGATTTGATCATAAACTAAGTTATCACTTAACTAAATATCAAAAATTACGTAGCTTATTTAAGAACTTCAAGATCTATATCTAAACCAGCAATCAAATTGAAATCTAAAGAATGAGCTAACCTTTAAATAAACTTGCCATCATTGCATCCAATGTCTAATATTTTATCTCTTTCTATATATTTATCTAATTGTTAATGTCTTCTTTCCCATAGTCTCATTCCCATATTATCATAAAAAATATCATTTTCATAAGCTTTTATTTCCATTGCTCAACTATTTAATTTAGTTTAATTTAATTATTCCTGTAATTGTTTGTCTAAAATGTTTTTAAAATAAATTAATAAATAGGATATTTGAAATGAATTAAACTCTCACACTAATAATATAACACACAGAAAAAGGGAAAATGTATAACATAGAAGTAAGTGCAGACTCATTAGTATCAGAACTAGTTGCAGAATTTACAGAATTGCTTAATGCAGGATAATAAATAGTTTCATTTGTCTATAATGGTAAAACATTAGATGCAAATAAATCATTCAAAGAATAAGCAGTAGTAAAAGGAGCTCGATTGGATTTAATATTAAAACATCATGGTGGTCGAAAATGAATATTAATAGAGAATCATTTTAACTCTAATTCTATCAATTAATTCTTAATATTTTTCATTATTCAAACAAAACTATTAAATTATGAATATACATAATAATCAATCAAATAAATTAAAAGGTATAAAAATGCCATAGTAGGCAGCCATTGTTCCACTTAGTACTTAATCTTTATTTAAATTAAACTAATTATTAATACAATTTATACCCTTCCAAATTGAATTTATTTTAATACATTTATTAATAAGAATGTGTATGGGAGTAAAATCACTAAACTAATCAATGCTGGTACATAAATAATACCAAAAGACAGGATAACGAGAATTTCAAATATAACAACCTCTATCATTATTTATATGCAAAAATTACTGTAAAATTTAAATTTCTTGGTTTCTATTAATATATATATTAATAAAATTATGGTAACAATAAAATTACCAAACAAAGGAATGATAATTAATATTCCAACCATTAATTCAGCTAAAATTATTTAATAAATAATTACTTGGCAATCTACTACGAGGACCTACTGAAAAAATAGCAAAAATAAAGAAGAAAATCAATGTATATGCTAAGATAGATCCAAAATAAAATAAACGTGATAATACTCCCTATTACTGTATTATGATTATTTACATGTCTAAATTTTTGCATCTAGCCTAATTTGGTTAATAAAATCAAGACAAGAATGCAAACTGCAATATTGTAAGGTTTTACATTTTTATGCTTATTCAGTTAACTATTAAAGAGAATCATCAATATAAAAAAGATTAAAGCAAAAAGAAGTGTCCATAAAATAAACATTGCCAAAATGCTTCCCAAAAAGAATTTCTATGTTAAGAAATTTTAATCTTTTAATAAACAGGACTTGATTGATTAGGATGTTTAATCTAAGTTATAATACTTTTGTTAATTATTAATTTATTGTTGATATGGCTGTACAATTTATTGATATTATTATTAATCTTGATCTTGATCCTGTTGTCTCAAAATTGATAAAAATTTAATTTCTTATTCCTTATTCTAAAATTATTATTTTTATTGTTTCTCTTATTGATTTGAAGGTTCAATTTCAAATTATGGATATTTCACTTATTACATAATTTATTTATGAAAATTAAATTATTATTTCATTTTATGAATAACGTTAACAACACAATACAGAATTATTTCTATGGATTAAGATTATAAGAATAAGTTTTTTTTATTTTCAATTGAAGAAATAATTAACATTAAATAAATTAATGTTTGGCTTTGAATGAAAATTTTAATAAATTTCTTCAAAAAAATGAAACATTTACAAATTATTGTCTCTTTAATAAATAAGAATACATCATTTTCACATAAATATCCTTCCATCATTAAATATGTATAAGCCAAGAGTAAGTTAGCATTGGATATCAATAATTAGCTTGCTTGAGATTCATGATTTAATAGACATTTAAAGATTGTTAGGAAATTAATTTTCTATCTTCTGGTAATGTTATAATCCATTTAAATTTTATCGATATTTACATATTTCTAAATTAGTTTTCAATTGAAATAGAGTATTAACTTATGATACTTTAATATTTTGAGTAGATGTTATGAAAATATTCGGGCATTCTATTTTTTCTTAAATTTATTACTATATAATTTTAAAATTTATTACATTTTCTTATAATATAGGTTAGTAAAATAATTTTATTTATTAGAATAAATTAACAACAGTCTTTAAAAATAGTTATAGATTTTATCAATATTATTTTGTTCAACTGATAATGAGATAGCATTTTTCAAACGAGGAACACTAATAAATCTTTTATTCATTAATTAAATAAATATATTGAATATTTTTAGCATTTTTTTAAAATTATTTAGTAAGAAATATATTTGAAATGAATATTGATTTAATGAAATGATATTATATTTTTATAAATTTATATTCTATGAAAATAAATTTAGAAATAGATGGAATAAAAAATAGAAGAGAGAAATGAGGAATTATAAATGAAAAGATAGGAGAACAAAAATAGATAAAGTGAATAAAAGTTTATATGGTATGATTTTGAAGTAATTATTGAGAAAAAAGTAATGGAGAGATGATTCAAATATAATATAGATTATATTGAAATCAATTATTTTATTATTCTTGCTAAAGAATAGATTTTCTTTTAGAATTATCTTCAACGATTTATTTGACTTGACTCTTTTTTCTCATTTAATCTCTTTTGACAAATTCATCAACTTTACGAAATTATACCCAAGCTTTACCTTCCATTAAATTATCCAACTAATTCTTTAAAAGATTGAATGTACCTCTTCAAAGATCTCTTTATCAGAATATCCACTTTTTTTAACAATTTCCCAAAAAGCCATCCATTCATCTTCAGTAATTTAACCACTTTTATCAAAATCAACAGCATTAAATAATGCTTAAGTATTGACTTTAGCAAAATTAGTTTTCCAAAATTTTTGAGTTTCATCCTTATCAATAGAACCTGAATTATTGACATCAATTCTTTTAAATATTTCTAATGCTTTTGATCTTAATTGAGGTGATAAACCTTATGATTATTTTGAAGCTCCACAACCCATATTATTAATAATAATAATAATAATTAATTAAGGAATGGAAATTCTTGCAATTGTTGCCTTACTATTTTTAGTAATAGGTGCATCCCTATATTTATTAATATGTGTTGATCCAAATTCGCCAGGATTACTAGGAATAATGAATAGATTTGTATTCAACACTATACCAGCAATATTTAGGTAAGAAGTATAAGTATAATGAATAGAAAAATATTGGGAGAACGAATATTTAAAATATTCTAAGGAGCAATAAATTATTTCTTTTATTCAAATCATCCATTAGTATAGATATTCTATGTATTTGTCGCAGTAGGTGGATATTTAGTTTACGTATATTTTGGATTTTTGGAGTTATTTGATGATAATCCATATGTGTCTCATTTAGATACAGCAATAGGATCGGCGATGGCATTATTTTGTTTTTATTCATTTTTCTAAGCTTGTCGTTATAAACCAGGAATAATAACTAAGGAGAATAACAAAGATTATTAAAATGAATTTAAAGAATATTATGATAATGTTGTTTATTTAAAAGATAATTAATGCAAAACATGTAATATAATTAAACCAGCAAGAAGTAAACATTGTAGAGTATGCAATGTATGTGTAAGTAGATTTGATCATCATTGTGTATGGATTAGATAATGTGTTGGATAAAAGAATTATAAATACTTTGTTAAATTTATTATTACTCATGCTATTTTATGTGATTATGGTGCATATTTAGGATTTCGTTGTATTTGGGGAATTGTTGTATAAGAGGAACTATTAAAAGCTCAATTTAGGTTTATTATATTTATTATTTATTAATAGAGATCCAGTTACTAAATAGAGATTGTAAGCTACTTGGGGAATTATTATCAAGTATTTATTCTACAAAAATACTATGTATATTTTTATTGTCATTCTCTGTATTGTTATGGGTATTGCATTAACAAGTTTTGCACTTTATCATCTCTTTATGATTGGATAAGATACTACAACTAATGATAAAATGAAAAGAAGTGATTTCTTAAATTTCTTTGATGAAGAAACACAACGTTTAGAAAAACAACTTAAAAATGCCAAAAATTAAGAAGAAATCAAAGAAGTGTCTATTAAATTAGAATAAGTTAAATCTTGTTAAAAAAGGATTATTCCTATCAAAACTATAGGAGTTTGGAAAGGATTGAAAAAAGTCTTTAATGAACCAGATGAATTAGAACAGAAAATTAAAATTAAAAATAAAAAAAAATAATGAATTAATCATAAATGTGTGTGTTCTAAACATCCAAATTAATCATTGTTTCATGTTCTTATCTTATAAGGATTACATCAATGATCATGTGATTATCTTTTGAAAATTGAAAATTCACAAAGGTATAAATTTTTTAAATTTATTATAAAAAATTAGATTTATTCTAGAAATAAGATAATAGAAGTTTAATAAAATTTATTTGCCATATATTATAATTTATCCATTATATATTTTCTTGATCCACGAAGAATCTGGATCGAAATAATAACGCTTAAAGCAGAATCTTTTTTTTTACATTAATCTTAATAAAATTCATTTTCTCAGAGCTTAATACTAATCAAAAAAAAGATTTATTGAAAAATAGTAATAAGATGTGTAAATACATATCAATTTAGATAATAGATTAAGATTTAATTTAACTTTTTTTTTTACCTTATATATTTTTATATTCTATTTAGTAAATAAATAAATTTCATAATAGTTAGTAAAGTTTATCAATTTAAACTTCATATGAATTATCTTCATTGAGTAAAGAGGGTAATACATGATTTTTTTATTCTTAATCAATCAAATTGGTCACAGTTATAACTTCTATTCTTTCTTAATCAATTTTGAATATTTCTACATAGGAAACCTTTTTACCTAAAGTTTCTAAAATTTATACATAAAAGTTCATTTTTCTTGACATAATTCATGTAAACTTTTAAACTATCTTTTAAAAATTCTACAGTGAAAGATATTTTGTTTTCACTTTATTCCTTTAAAGAAAACTTACTTAGAAAAATAAATGTTTAATAAGAAGACTTTATACTCCATATAGAAGATTCTAATGCTATAAAATTATTCTCATCTATTTAATCTATTATTTGAAACTTTTTGAAAGAATTTCTCCATTACTTTTATTCAGTAAATAATTTATAAATTTTTTGAATTTAATTGCATTTTAGAATGTAGGAATTCTTTATTATCTAACCTTATAAATGAAGTAAACTGCAATTTTTATACTCTAAAGCAAATAAACATTTACATTACATTTCACTAATTTCCAATTATAATTTAGAGTCAGTATTTTAATTAGAAATTATGGAGTATTATCGTCTTCCAATAGAATCATATCTTTTGATGAAAATTTTCTTATTGTTTCTGATGTGCTTGCAGGAGTGATGTATTCATCTGAAGAATCCAAGTTTTTTGCACTATCAAGTGTTTTTCTTTAAGATTTAAAGTTTTGGTAAATTCTTAATACCTCTTCATCTTCAATTAAAAATTTAACTATGCTTTAATCTAATAATGGATTGCCTTCTAAATATTTGTGTAGCAATTATAAAGCATTTTTGTAACATTTATTTTATTAATTATCTTTGATGTGATTTTACAATTTCATTTGCTTGATTTATTTCATATTCAATTCACAAAATGCTTTCAAAGAAATTTCAGCAACTTCAATTAGAATAAATTAAATTACATGGATTATATTCAAAGTCTAACAATTTACTTAAGAAAGAAAGTAAACAATTGCATTAGATATGAGAATCTGAATCATTTTATATCATTTAGGTTAAACCCATAATTTCTTTATCTTTATCTCCTATAAATAAGAATTGCATGATATTGTATGATAAATATTATAGTTTTCCGAATAAAATATTTTCAAGTTAACTTATCTAATAGAATTTTAATAGTATACTTTATAATTTTCATTCTATCCTCCTTACGACTATTAAGTTTATGAATATAACAAAGTACAGTCTTTTCAATATCGTTTTATGGTTAATGCTTCTATAATTCAGGTTCTAATAATGAATCTAAATTAAATTGATCACTGCTGAGTCCATGTAATTTAATATTATCAAATCCCTTCTTCATAAATTGTTCTTTAATTTCTATAAACTTTAAAAATTCAATTGGTCTTTGTTATTCTAGACTAGAGAGGATAGTTTATAAGAATTCTAATATTTTAGCCATTAATTTACTTTGTAATGATTTCCTTCTTTCTTAAACAACCTCACTTTTATTTGATTTAAACAATTTTTTCTGGGGAAATTCATTAAATTTGAAATTAGGTTTTAACTAAAAAAATATAAATTTGATACTTATTTATATAGCTCAAGAAATTATTTGTACCTTCTTTAAATTTAATAGTCAAAATAGTCTGTGTTGATTTATATAACATAATGAACTATATGTTTTTTGTGAAGAGAGATGTTATCTTTTTCTTTAGACAAAGAGACAATTTCTATGTTCTTAATTACTTGATGTGTAAAAATCAACTGATATACGGTCTTTTCAATTTATTATTATTTTTGTTTTACCTCATCTTGAAGTGGATTAGTCACTGAATGAACNTTTGGTAAATTCTTAATACCTCTTCATCTTCAATTAAAAATTTAACTATGCTTTAATCTAATAATGGATTGCCTTCTAAATATTTGTGTAGCAATTATAAAGCATTTTTGTAACATTTATTTTATTAATTATCTTTGATGTGATTTTACAATTTCATTTGCTTGATTTATTTCATATTCAATTCACAAAATGCTTTCAAAGAAATTTCAGCAACTTCAATTAGAATAAATTAAATTACATGGATTATATTCAAAGTCTAACAATTTACTTAAGAAAGAAAGTAAACAATTGCATTAGATATGAGAATCTGAATCATTTTATATCATTTAGGTTAAACCCATAATTTCTTTATCTTTATCTCCTATAAATAAGAATTGCATGATATTGTATGATAAATATTATAGTTTTCCGAATAAAATATTTTCAAGTTAACTTATCTAATAGAATTTTAATAGTATACTTTATAATTTTCATTCTATCCTCCTTACGACTATTAAGTTTATGAATATAACAAAGTACAGTCTTTTCAATATCGTTTTATGGTTAATGCTTCTATAATTCAGGTTCTAATAATGAATCTAAATTAAATTGATCACTGCTGAGTCCATGTAATTTAATATTATCAAATCCCTTCTTCATAAATTGTTCTTTAATTTCTATAAACTTTAAAAATTCAATTGGTCTTTGTTATTCTAGACTAGAGAGGATAGTTTATAAGAATTCTAATATTTTAGCCATTAATTTACTTTGTAATGATTTCCTTCTTTCTTAAACAACCTCACTTTTATTTGATTTAAACAATTTTTTCTGGGGAAATTCATTAAATTTGAAATTAGGTTTTAACTAAAAAAATATAAATTTGATACTTATTTATATAGCTCAAGAAATTATTTGTACCTTCTTTAAATTTAATAGTCAAAATAGTCTGTGTTGATTTATATAACATAATGAACTATATGTTTTTTGTGAAGAGAGATGTTATCTTTTTCTTTAGACAAAGAGACAATTTCTATGTTCTTAATTACTTGATGTGTAAAAATCAACTGATATACGGTCTTTTCAATTTATTATTATTTTTGTTTTACCTCATCTTGAAGTGGATTAGTCACTGAATGAACTCTTTTTAATTATAGATGAGATATCTTTTATGATGGACATTACTCTTGAAATGAATATTATCGTTTAGAATGCATAATAATAAGTTTAGAATTACAATTAATATCTATTAATATAGGAAATTCATTTTTATTATATATAATTATTATATTATGCAATTAAATTGATGCATTTATTATTATAAAACTTGACATTTATCTTGTTGTTAATCTATCTAAATAAAATATGACAGATAATTATACTTGAAATGGCAATGTAATATGAATAAATGATAATAAATAATTTAGAATGACAATTTATCATGTTGTATTTCAATATATTTTAATAAAAAATTGATGTTTTTTGCCTTATAAGATTTGCTTAATATTGTAAGTTTAATTCGTCATCTCATACTATTAAAACAAAAATCGATCTTGAAATTTATGTAATATTTAAAAAAAAAAAAATGCTAACAACGGAGGTTAGTACTACGACTAACCAGAATTAAGTTAAAGATCATAAAGAAGCTGTTTTTGAGGTTTGTTTTAAATTTAAATATTTTAAAAGTATGCTCATAAATGGACTAACAGTGATGAAGAAGAACTTAAAGAATTGTTTCTTGTTCATTAGGGTAATTGGAAATGTATAAGCTCTAAATTAAATGGTCCAAGTCCCTTAGAATGTATGATGAAATGGTAAAAACTACATCCAGATCAAGTAAATGAATATCTTAATTTAAGACTCTTTAAAGACAATTGTGGTGTTAGGAAGAAGATGATTAATTAAAAGACCTTGTTCAAAAGTATGGAAAAAAATGGAGTAAGATATGCACTGTGATGAATTGGAGAACTGGAAAACAAGTTAGAGAACGTTATCTAAATCAATTATAAGGTCATATTAATAGTGAGAAATGGACAGAGTAAGAAGACAAGATGATTATCAAATTATATAAAAAGTATGGAACTAAATGGAGTTATATATCTAGTTTTCTTAATGGCAGACCTGTATAAATAATATTTATTATATTCAAATAGGAAAATATGGTAAAAAATAGATTTTATGCCAATTTGCAAAGACGATTCTAATCAGATCTAGAAAATTCTGAGGATGAATAATGTGCAGATTCTTAAGATTCTTTGAATATATCCAGATATAAAAAGAAAAAAAAAATTAAACCTTATAGATTTATTAGTGATTCTATTTAGATCAAAAAATGTTAACTTTCAAATGTTAGATCTGAAATTTTCAAAAGAATCACAAGATCTAAAAATAAAGATAATTTGAAAGTCAAAGAAGAATATATATAGGAATCTAATTAATTATAGAATCCTATTCAATAAACTATAGAAAAAGAGTAACTATCAAATTAATTCATTTCACCCTAGTAATTAAATGTAAAAGAAGAAATCATTTTTAATAATAATCAAGCAACGTATAATCCATTTATGTTATCCAAGTATTAATAAAATTTTTAAGCTCTATCATTACTTGATAAAGAAAGATTAGAGTTTGGAATAAATTAATAATAATATTCATAATGTTATGCCAAACAAAATGACACTCAAATCAATTTCTAATTATGTTAGAAATGTAGCTAATGTGAGAATACAATAGATACAAATCAATTGTATTCTTTTTAAGATATTAATCAATTATTCAAATTGTTTTAATATCATATGTTTATGCAACATCAACCTTTACTGAATTTAAAAAGTGAAGTTGATATGTCATAAATTGGAAATCAATAACCATAGCAATATAATAGCCATATATTGCAGTGACATTTCATCATTGGAACTAATGAACCAATGAAAATGTTAAACATTATATCATCAAATACAAAAAACCCAACATTCAATTAATTCAACTCTATTCTCTTCTTTTCTTTCAATATTAAATTCTACCTACAATATTATTCAATAATATCTAGTTGTCTATAGGTATTTTCTTATCAATCATAGTTATTTCTCAAACCAAAATTTCTTTGATTCATGAATCCAAAAGATGAAATGATAAACAAATAATTAATTATTAAAATTTAGTTTAATAAAAAGATATTGAAAAATAATACCCATTTAACCAATTCTAGTTATTATTTTCGAAATCTTAAAATTTCATTCAAAATAATTATAAAAGTATACCTTATATATTTTTAATCATATTATTTTTATATTATGATGATGAAGTAGATTTCTTCTAAATTAGAAAGTGAATTTAATAACAATATACTTAGTTTTTAATTAAATTACACTTTAAAAATCTGATAATTACTTACTATCTTAAAGTAAATTTGATTTGTTTTAAATTTATTTGATTTAGAAAGAAAGCTTTTGATTAAATTGAAGATACATTATTGTTATCACAAAATTTTCGTAGAATAATAAATATAGAAATACAGTGTTTGTTTTGATTAATAAATAAATAAACTCAATCAAAATATATTATTAAAGATGATAAATTTAATTATTAACCTTTACTTGTTATATAATATGAAACCCAAAACAGTAGAATCTAATAAAATGAGAAGGCCTTACATTCAATATTTATAATATCTTTGCAAAAAGAAATCATACATAAGAATAGATCTTATTTTTAAAATCCAAAAATATTATAGACTGGGTTACTTATTATGATGATAAAGGGAGTGTAATTCATTGAGTTTAAGAAAAAAAGAAATTTAGAAAACCAAATATACTTGTTTTTAGAAACTATAAAATAAATTGAATACTAAAATGAGAGATTTTTATAATAAAGAAGATTAAGAAAAAAAAGCCTATTAAGGTTAAATTTGATTGAAATTTCACATTTTCTTTTGTAAAAATGATATGAAAAATAGTTTAAATAAAAACAAAAAAATATCTTAATTTGTTAAGAATATCTAGATATTTTATGATTAAGATATGATAGAAAAGTAAGCATTAAAAGGAAGAATATATATTCCTATCAATACTTCATCTTTAGTTTATAATTCATTACGTAACATATTTAAATTCTGAAACGAGAGTATTTGATAATTTAAACTTATATAGAATTGATTTCAAGAGAGAAATGGAAAAATAACTATTTAGAAAGTAAATTAAAATTATTGTTAGATTTAACAATTATAGATAGTGATGATATTATTATAAAAATGAAATTTAAGTGATTTGTTTGTAACATTAATTATACAATATTGTGATGGAAAATTCTTAAACAATAGAAAATGATTCGCTAAATGGAAGTTCAATGAATTTTAATAAAATGAAATGAAGAATTTCGAGGATTATTTGATCAATTAAGTTAATATGAATGAATTAATATATTATTTATCATTTACTAATATTATAATGAATAAATTATAACACTACGCTGATGTGTATACTTTTGAACCCAATTTAGATCAAGTTTTAATAGAAATAATACCTGACATGATTGAATCAGTAGCTGATTTGAATGACACTCAAATTTAAGATAGATTAGCAACAAAAAAAGTTAGTTCATAAACTAAGACTGTTACTTTTAATGGGTTGATTTTAATATTATTGATGTTCATGGTTTTAACGATAATTAGATGGTTAATGAATAAGATTGATATAAGATTGTTGAAATACATGTTAAAGTAATTAGACATAATTATAAGATTTTAGAGATTCAGCATTAATGTTACCAATGGTGTTTATAATATTGGTATTCAATTATATGTCAAGTAGTTCTATTAAGCAAAAATTGAATATTTATGGAGTTCTATATTATGTAGATCTAGATAAATTCTTAATGCAAATTGTGACATTTATAATAGTGTGGTTTGGTGTAGGAGTTGTATTTACTTTTTTGTGGTAGCATTAAAATTCTATAAATGAAGAATTTGAACAATTAGATGCAGAATAAACGCATAGATTGTATGAGAATATGTACTTGTATAATGATTCAAACACTTATATAATACAAGAGAAAGTGCAATATCATTCAATCAGATAATAGTTTATTTAACCTATTGATATTCCAGTGATAAATTCTAGGATTTTGAGGAAGGATTTCAATTTTGCATAATATTTGAATTTGAACCAACGTAAAATCTATACATAAATCTTAAGAATCAACTCATTCAGTATAATACCGATTATCCTTTGTTTTTTTCTAACCTATGTCTTCTCATCTATACTAATTACTATAGTATTACTTTTATATTATTGGGTGTAAAAAAACAACCTATATTAAATTTATACAAAGATAGACACTCCATATAAATATAGCCCTGCAACTTAGCAATTTCGTGGAATTTAAACACCACCTTATATCAATTTACCATTGTAAAAGAACAAATCTAGATTATAATAAGTAATTGGATCAAAACATTTCAATTTGAGATTATTACACTCCTTTATTTTTATCTAAATCTTTTGGTTCTCTTGGTTGTTTTATGCACATAGAGTGAATAATTCAATTCTTGAACATACATGGTTATCAGTTTTTGTATCAATAGCATCAATAAATGTAACTATTTTAACACCAATGATTGTTAAAGTATTAAGTTATACACATTTAGTAGCAGATCCATTTAAAGTATGTGCAGAATCTCAATACAATAGACAATGTTTGTTAGAAAAAGTATCTCATTATTTAAGATTTTGTAATCGTAAAGAAGAGGAATAGGGTAATCATCATCATCATTAAGTAAATGAATAAGATTCAGAATAACATTAAGAAGAAAATGAAAATTAAGATTAAGACTAAGAATAGAATTAAGAAAAAGATTAATATTCTTTAACTGTTGGTTAATAATAGCTTATAAAATATGCATTTACCTCTCTTATTAATAATGAAAAAGAAAAGTATGTAAAATAAGCAGTTGAGTAATATAAAAAATAATTGATTGAGAATCCTAATTTAATATAAGTTCCTATAGATTCAGAAGAAGAGGAAGATTTAGAATTAGAATTAAATGAGCAATCGGGATCTTAAGAAGAAGAAGATTAAGATGATCAATCATAAGAAAGACAATAATAGTAGAATCAAAATTAATAATTACCTTAACCTAAAGATATGAATGAGGCATTAAAAGAATATGAATAAAAGATTGTACGTAAATTACTAAGCAAAACTGAAAGCAGCAGTATTAATATTAATCAATTGATGGATCTTAAAAAATATGTTGATTGCAATTTACCCTTATGGTATATGGTTCTAATGGTTGATAAATATTTTAAATTAAACAATACATTAATTGATACCATTAGATATAATGATCTTTGTAATTATTCTGGATTCAATTAATATGCTCTTGAAACTGGAGATATGTATCCTCAATAAAATGAAGTTATGACACTTACATAATTTAAAGAATATCTTATGAGTTTCTTTTCTGAGTAGGAGGCTGAAGATATTGTAACTGAATATAGCTTTTAACAACAAATGGTCAATTTTGAATAATTTTACTAATTCATTGAAAATAACATTGCTTTGTTTCCAAAATGAATTATAACATATGATACATTATAATTATTAACAATATTTGATCATTATTTAAATTATTATTGCATTCATGACAACCAATACTTATTAAATGTTCATTTATGATGATCAATTAAAGTAATTTTGTTCTTCTATATCCAGAAATCCTATTTAAGATGAGTCTTCACTTGAATATCTCATGACTCTTTGTATTCAACAATCCACTTAAAATCAAATACATAAATAAACATTTCAAAAACATAATTTTACTAAAGATGAAGACAAAGAAATCCTTAAATTAGTATCATTATATGGACCTAATTTTAATAAGATTGTTAAGTATTTCCCTGGAAAAACTATGAATATGATCAAGAATCGTTATTACAAGAAACTTCGTTATCTAAAGAATGAATTAGATATCAATAATCAATATTAATCCATACATAACAATTCAAAAAATAAAAAAATACATTGAATTTTTACTTTTTATATTTATATTTATATTATATATATTTATATNCTCTTATTAATAATGAAAAAGAAAAGTATGTAAAATAAGCAGTTGAGTAATATAAAAAATAATTGATTGAGAATCCTAATTTAATATAAGTTCCTATAGATTCAGAAGAAGAGGAAGATTTAGAATTAGAATTAAATGAGCAATCGGGATCTTAAGAAGAAGAAGATTAAGATGATCAATCATAAGAAAGACAATAATAGTAGAATCAAAATTAATAATTACCTTAACCTAAAGATATGAATGAGGCATTAAAAGAATATGAATAAAAGATTGTACGTAAATTACTAAGCAAAACTGAAAGCAGCAGTATTAATATTAATCAATTGATGGATCTTAAAAAATATGTTGATTGCAATTTACCCTTATGGTATATGGTTCTAATGGTTGATAAATATTTTAAATTAAACAATACATTAATTGATACCATTAGATATAATGATCTTTGTAATTATTCTGGATTCAATTAATATGCTCTTGAAACTGGAGATATGTATCCTCAATAAAATGAAGTTATGACACTTACATAATTTAAAGAATATCTTATGAGTTTCTTTTCTGAGTAGGAGGCTGAAGATATTGTAACTGAATATAGCTTTTAACAACAAATGGTCAATTTTGAATAATTTTACTAATTCATTGAAAATAACATTGCTTTGTTTCCAAAATGAATTATAACATATGATACATTATAATTATTAACAATATTTGATCATTATTTAAATTATTATTGCATTCATGACAACCAATACTTATTAAATGTTCATTTATGATGATCAATTAAAGTAATTTTGTTCTTCTATATCCAGAAATCCTATTTAAGATGAGTCTTCACTTGAATATCTCATGACTCTTTGTATTCAACAATCCACTTAAAATCAAATACATAAATAAACATTTCAAAAACATAATTTTACTAAAGATGAAGACAAAGAAATCCTTAAATTAGTATCATTATATGGACCTAATTTTAATAAGATTGTTAAGTATTTCCCTGGAAAAACTATGAATATGATCAAGAATCGTTATTACAAGAAACTTCGTTATCTAAAGAATGAATTAGATATCAATAATCAATATTAATCCATACATAACAATTCAAAAAATAAAAAAATACATTGAATTTTTACTTTTTATATTTATATTTATATTATATATATTTATATATTTATATTTAATTTGTTGTAAATTTTAACTATGCCTAAAAACACAATTAAAAAGGCTGTCAAAAAAATAAAAAAACCCAAAATAGCTAATCCTAAGTAAACCAAAAAATAAAAAATTGATGATGATGAATCAATCGATTCAGAATACTTGGATGAATTAGAAAATTAAAAACCATAAAATATCTCAGATAAAAGTGATAGCGAGATTGATGAGACTGAAGATAACAGAAGACTTAGATTAGCTAAATAAATTTTATAACAAACTAAATAAGAATTGTAATCCAAAAATGATGATTTTTTTCAAGATCATCATGACATTCATATGAATGATGAAGATAAAAGATTAAACGTAGCTCTCCTTGAAAAAGTACTTAATAATTGTAATGTTAGTTTGCTGAAAAACATACGATATACTAATCATAAATCCAGAAATTTGATCGAGAATTCAATAGAGAAATCTATAAAGGTCATTTACGAGCTATTACATGTACTTAAGTGGATGAATTTGGCAAACATATGTATTCCAGTTCTAAAGATTCAAGTATCATTAAATGTAATAAAATTGATGTTAAATTTTAGGGGATTTAGAAACAAAAAAGAAAGAATTCATTTAGAGAGAAGTAGGCAAACATGGAGATGGACATTATGATGAAGTTTTATCTATATCATTAAATTTTGATGGCAAAATTTTAGCTAGTGCTGGTAAAGATCATTCAATTAAATTATGGGATACAACATCAAATAAACTGATTGAAACACTCAAACATCATAAAGCCCCAATTTATGGAGTTAAATTTGGATATAATTCAAATAATTTATGTAGTATCTCTTGTGATAGAACTTTCATATAATGGGATGCTGCATAAAGAGCTTATATTGATACATTGTAATATTTACAAGTAATTAATAAGTTTTGGACATAGTACAGAAGCAAATGACATCGATTGCTTTAATGCTGATGATTTCTTAAGTTGTGGATATGATAGATAAATGATATAATGGAAAACTAAATCAGGAGGATAACTTTTATATAGTGGACATGAATAATCTATTGATTGCATTAGAGCTATCACTCTTGAGACTTTTGCAACTGGTTCTATTGACTCTAACATTAATTTATGGAATGTAAAAAAAAGAAAACCTTTATTTGAATTATAAAAACCTCATGGTGATAAATGGATTACTGCTTTGGTAAAAATTTGTTTTTAATTTTTAGGGAACCATTTATAATAGTGATCTTTTAATTTCAGGATCAATTGATGACAATCTTAATATTTATAACGTTACAAACAAATAAATCACTAAAGTTAGATCACTTTAAAGTGTAAGATTTTAAATTATATTAATTTAGTTTGGTATCATTAATCATATTAATATATTTGATAATAAAATCCTTACTGTTGAGAGTCAAGAGCATCGTCTAGGAAGATGGATTACTTCAACCAAAAGCAAAAATTTAATTGTGTTATATTTATGATTTATTTTTTATATCTATAAGTTTTAAATATGATTTTATTATAAAACTGGTTGGGTTGTGTATAGTATCATAAATAATTTATTGTATGGATTATTCTAATATTATATTTGCGTTCATTATTTTAGAATTAATATTTAAAATATCCCAAAAAAGGAATTTAATTTTATTTAGAAATCTAATCGATGACTGAAAATACAACTAAACGAATTTACATTTACTAAAGTTTCTTCTTAAAAATAACCCAGTTTATAATATTTATGTTTTTAGAAAATGCAAGAATAATTTAAACAAATTATGCTGTTACATGCTTTTTTTTATAAACTTTGAATTGGCCAAAAATATCATCCTTAAATAGAGAAAATAGTTAATACAAAAAATATTACATTTCTTTCAAAAATAAAAGATATGCTTTAGAGAACTAATTTTATAAAAATATTTTTAAATATTACTCTAAAATAATCGTATATAAACCAATCTAAATGATTTAAAATTTATTTTATTTTTTCTCTTATTTTAAGAAATTAGTTTAAAAAATATATTCTTTTTTTTTTTTGAATAGAACAAATTTGGTGAGCTCCTCTTTGTTTTTATCAATAAATTTTTTCAGAAAAAGATTGAAACATCAAAATATTTAGAATATGTATGATTAAAATAATGTAAATTTTTATAAAAAAAATTTATCATTGAATAAAAGAAAAAAAGATATATATACAGATTAGACTATTAAATTAGTAAGATTTTAGAGTGATATAATAAAATGATAATAAAATAATAACACCATATTACTGATTAATTTTGAATTATTCACTCTTAATATTAGTTAGACAGGATTTCTAGTTTGTTTTTAATTTCTGAAAATTATGGAGGTCTGAAAACTAATTCATTATCTTTGTATTCTACATATGAAGTTAATAATTTGATGGCTATATCTTTGTTTTTCATGAATAGTTCTTAATACTAATAAATATAAGATTTGAATGTATTACTTATTATTTAGGAATTTCAATCATTCTTTTTTCGAAATCTTCTAGATTCCAACAAATGAACAAAAGCCTTTTAGATTTATATTCACCAGATAATACTATAAATTATTAATCACTACAAAGATTATCAATGTAGAGAGAAGCAGAATTAGATAGTTATCCATATTAATCTTTCCATGATTTTACAGTTTATTTGTAATCTCTAAAATTGATTAATCTTTTTCTATTTCTGAATTGATGTTATATAGGTCTAATTCCTTTTTCAAGAAATAGAATACAATTTTAATAATGATGTCTTTGAATATCTTTTTTATCAATAGCTAGAAATATAAATTTATCTTTAACAATTAAAGTACGTTTGCTCAATTCATTAGCAATAACTTTTCTATCTTTTTGATGAGTAAGTTGTTATGCATCTTCACTGGATAATTCCCATTCAATATTAAAAGGAATTTCATTGTCTTTATCTTTTTTATCAAGAGACATGGCAGCAACTTAAAATAAGGATTCAAAATGATTTTCCACAGCATCAGCAGGATCTTCTTATATTTTTGTAACTCTTTTTTCAAGTACACTAATTTTCATCAAGAATTTCTACTTACCAAAATAAACTATTTTTTTTGCCAAAATCATTTAACTTTCAGGTTTGAATTTACTAGGAATATGATCTTAAATTTCAATCTTTCCATTCTCCACTTAAATCAAGGATGGATTAATCTTCTATACATTTATTAGAACATTTCCTTATTTATCAACTTTAACAGAATCAATAATTGAATCACTAATAGTTTTCATTGCCTTCTTATCATCTTGATGTAAAAATGGATAAAGTTTCTTAAAATCACTTAATTCAACTGAGATTTGAACAGTATTCTTTGAGTCTTAAGCAATAGATTTCTATTTGACTTAACCTGTATATACAACATTGTAAATAGTTTCAGGGTAAATTTCTGATTGATTTTGTTAATAATGATTTACGATTTCATTTTAATCTGCCTTTTAGATTTCTAATCTTAATCCAGGACTTTTAGAATCAGCAACTTCTTTTGGTTATTCTATTTCTTGAACAGTTTTAAATTAATTGTTTTCAAATTGAAGTAAACCATCTTTAATATAAACTTAATTGATTATATATTCAGCTATTTTATTAGATCCAATATTAAGCATTTCAGTAGAATCTAAAATATGGATACCTCTGTATCGAGTACTTCTATCTTTATAGTGAATTAAATCAACAGTTATTTAGGTTTCATATCCTTATAGAATTTTGTACATATTAACAATATAATATTAATTTTGAATTATTTTAAAACTTCGATTAAATTATTTACCAATCTATCTTACAAGTGATTTGTCTGTACATTAAACTTTAAGATTATAAATTTACATATCTTTTCTAGTTTTGTAATGTACTTATAATTTGGTGATTGCTTAAATCATGCTATAAAATTAGGTATCATTTTTTATTTTTTTAAGTGGTTCTTTCATTTCTGTAACTTTGAATTCATTTTCAAAAGATATTTCAAAAGGATTTTCTACTCTAATTATACGAATGATATATTCAATAAGAGGTTTATATGTTTATTCATAATATTAAGGTAAATGAACACCTTTATTTTCGATCCATTTATCTTTAACATTTTCAAATTCTTTTTGATCAAGTTTTTGATCTAATAGATTTAAAAAATATATTTTTTTAACTTTTTTATCTACCATATTTCCATTGCCATCAATTTCATTTAATTATTGAAAAACAATTTTAATTGAATATTGAGTTAAAAAGAACATAATATTGATGTACTTACTATCTTTTTATATATAACGATTCATTAAAAAGATATTTTTCAATTTTCTTTTTCTGAATTATAAGTAATACTCAAATTGTGATTTAATTTTTAAAGCTCTTTATATTCTTAAAGCAAAAGAATTTTTAAATATTTAACTTAATAAAGGTTTGATTGCCAAAAAGTTAGTGGTGTGATTTTCATAAGTAATAATATTTTCATCTAAATAATTCATTAATGGAGTTAATAATTTTCCAATTTTTTAAGGAGGACTATTTTTAATAACTTTCATAAGTCTATTATTTTCAAAATCTCTAGCTGGAATGATATGAGTTTTAAACATTTCTGGTGAATCATCAAAATAGACTGTAAATATTAATTATTAATCACTAAGATTAATGATATATTCATGAACTCTATCAAGACATTTCTTTGATCTAATAACAACTGCTTAATATTTATTTTCAATTAAATTTTCATACATAGATTTACTTTTATTTAGATTTATAAAAACATCAATTAAATTATATATTTCTCCTTCAACATTTTCCATATTAGGTTTACGATTTTGTTTAGCTTTCCAAATTTCTTACTCAATCAATAATTATTCCTATGCTCTAAAATCACTTACAAAACTGAATATTCCATCATCGATTTATAAGTATTTAACAACACTTTGACTCAAATTCTATTTAAGGAATTCCATTTCCACTTCTCCATTTAATACACTAAGAATATCTATATTACATCTTAAACTAATATTCATTTCAGTTTTTCCTTCGACTTCTAATTGTTTAGTTTATTTATTAAAAATAATTCTAACAAGTATTCTTTATGAAGTAATAACACAGTATTCCTAAAATATTTAAATACGCGATTCCTTCTCTTTTTAAATTCTTCTGTTTTCTTCATCTTTCTATTATTACTCTTTCTACTTACGTTCTAATTCCTCTTAAGCCTTTCTTTATTCTCTCTAATCATATTCATCTTTCCTTATTTATAAAAAATCTAAATTATATTATCCATCATCTAGATTCCCATATCCATACTAACTTTCATATTTGAATTCACGAACATAATTAGAAATTGATTCTTGATCATAACATTTTACATCAATTTTATCCATTTAACATTTAAAATAATTACGTCTCCAATCAGCATAATTAGATCTAATAAACAAAACTGCCATATGTTAATTCGTCTTCTTCTTATTTTTTATCTACTTTTATTTTACTCTATCTAAAATATTAATATCCATTTCTATGTTCTAATCTTGAATCCATGATTTTCTCATATGTGTATTCCATAATTTTCTTGCTTATAATGTATCATCCTTTTTTTCTAAAGATTTCTTTTAATCATAATCTTATTCATTTAATAACATTCCCTATACTTCCATAAGATTTCTAACATCAAACCTTAAAGATCCTTTTATTTACATTACTTTTCCAATCATCATCATTCTCTATCCTATCATTGTCAATTCTCCAATTGACATCTCACTATATAATGGTTACTTATATGGATGAATATAATCAGAAGGAAACTTATGTTCCAAAGATCTTACATCTATACTTATTGATTATTCATTTGTCACTGTATCTTCTATTAATGAAAAATTCATAAAAAATGCCCTAGCAGGCTATTCACCTGAAACTATTACTTTCTTTACTAGACTTGTACATTTTACTTCATTTTTATAAAATTAAAATTGTCTTGTATTCTTTTTTATTATATACTCTTTTTAACATAAATGTTATCTCATTGATTTTTGAATCAATCTTACACAACTCTCTATTTATGAAAATGAAAATTGCTTTTTTTTTTATGTTGCTTCCAATTCTTTATGAATCCAATATTATCCTTCTTCTGTATAAATTATATTATTTCCAGATATTTAATAAATATCAAAAAAATTCTCTCTACATGGAAATCCTAATTACTTTGTTATCAATTAACTAATTTTCAATTTATTTGTTATTTGCCACTTACGATCATAAATCACCTTTGCAAAAATTTCATCTTAATCATTTATAAATACTTGACTATATCCTAATTTAAAACTCAATCCAAATTATGCTTTAATATGTCTTCTCCTATTCACTTTAAATCTCATTGTATTTATTGCATTTCTTGCTTTAAATTGACTTTATAAAAATACAATAAGTTCTAAATGATGACCAATTTTATGCATCACTTCCAATTTCAATTTCTATTACTCTTAAATTACTTGATACATATCACTATATTAAAAATCTGTAAAACCAGCTACTTATAAATTTGATTAATCGTCCATATAAACTAAATCTTCAAATTGTATTCTTGCTAAATATTTTATTACATGAATTTTATCAAGTTTCAAATTGTAAGAATGCTCAACAATTTAAATAAATGATTAACTTATTTGACAACAATATTAAATGGCTTAAAGATGAATTTAATTTGGTTCTATTTCTGCTTATAATGCATCTTAATATTCTATTATTCTAGCAAAAATATAAAAGAAATCCTTTTCATTTATTTCAATAATGAAAGGTTTTAAAAGTGCTCTATCACATTTTTTTTTAGCATAAGCTTATAATTTAAATTTAAATTTTTATTCATTCCAAGTTAACTAAAAAATAAATAATTTATTTTAGATTTTATCAGATACATTTTTAACATGAAATGTTATTAATTTCTTTCTGATTAAATTATCTGTTTATGCTGATTGTTTAACAAATCTGTTTACTGCTATACATTTTCTTATATGTCTCTATATAAGAATTGCACTAAAATATTATTTTTTAGGAAAGATTGTTCTTCTTTTAACATCCAATAATTAATAAGCAATATCTCTAAACTTTCTTTATATTCTTAACTTCCTAAACCAAAGTTAAATCTTTTTAATAAGTTCTTCATATCTTTCTTAAAGTTTTCTTCTCTTTTCTTCTCTCTTCAATATTTCTAATTTTTTTTAGGCAGCTTTTCTTCTCCAATGATTTTATAATTTTACAATAGCTTAAATTGGATAAACAATTTAATCCTTAGTTTTTTTGATTTCAATAACTCTTGGTTCAAATTTCAACTATAATTCACTAATTAAAAATTTGATTCTAAGTTCTTTAGCTTTTTTTTCTTCAATTAATATAATTTAAGTTGGTTAAATTACTTAATTATCATGATTTTCCTCTTCAGAACTACTCCATTCAAATTTTTCATTTTTTTATTCTTATTTTTATTCTGTTTTATCATCAATCATAGATTTTTCTTCTTTATCATCTTTGGTTTCATTAAATTTATTTTTTTTAATAACAAAAGTTTTCTTTTTATTTTATTGTGTTTACGGCAATGATATTAATTCATTTTTATTTTATTATGGATGTGGCAATTATATTAAATTACTTTTATTTTATTGTATTTATGGTGATGATATTTATTAATTTTTGTTCAATTATGCTTATGGAATTGATGATTTATAAAATAATTATTGTTCATCAACAGCATCACTTAATTATTTAATAGAATGATTGGAAGGATTTCCTCTAAAATAGAAAGTTTTAAGTTTAGGTTCACTTTTAACAATTTATAATTATTTAGGAGATGTAAGTACAATTTTCCTTGGAGTTTTTTCTGTAACTTACACGGTTTCTTATCCAGCTTTTTTATATGCCATAACTTAATAGCGTTATACTTCTTTGCTATTATTAAGGTTTTTGTATACATAAGTAAAGTATGTTTAGTAATGTCTTCAGCCCATTAGAGGATTAAGATTGGAAGTTCAGATTTTCCTGAACTTTCCTGTAATCTTAAAGCAAAATTACAAATCTTATCAATGATACCTTTAAAATCAAAGAGAGGACTATCGTAACTGTGTTAGACCTTCATACGTTCGATATCTAAATATTGAAAATCAAATGATTAAACATTCTTTAAATTTTTATAAGGCTGGAATAACTTAAAGACTTGTCAATAATCGATTGGCTTCATCATATAATTTTTGATTGAGTAGTTCATTTTTTTTAAGAGTTGTGGCACTTGAAACTCTTAATAATCTATTCATATTTTATAAAATATATATATATATATAATCATTAAAATGGCATTTGATAGTTTGCATTGTAAGGTGTATTAGGATTATTTGGAGGTACTTATTATTATTATTATTAGAAAGGCATTTAACCAAAAGGATCTACTGTTTATGATTAACCAAATGGAGCAGAACCTTAGGATTATTGAAAAGCACCTTAAGTTTATTATTATTAACCAAAAGGTAAATATTATTATTCTTAATTAAAAGGTAATTATTATTATTAATTGAAAGGTTATTATTATGGTTAACCAAAAGGTGCTGATGATCCAAAAGGTAAAGTTTATGTATTAGTTTTTGATTAATTAGGAGGTTATTACTAATTAAAAATAGATTAGGATTGAAAAGGAAGTTATGATGATTATTGAGCAAATTATGGTTAAAATAATCCTTAAGCTTAAATAGATTATTAGAATCTACTAAGTGTTTATTTAGCTTAGATATTAAAAACAATATCTTCTTGTTCTCTATGTTTGATTTTAATTTCATCTTATAATTTTTTAGCTTCAATAAAATTAAGTTCACCTTCTCTTTCCCAAACATATACTAATATAGGATGTTCATCTCCAAAACCAGCAATAGCTATCATATGATATCCATGATTCCAAGTAACATCTGCAACTGGACCAATTACATTAAATTAAAATAAATCAGTAGGTAATGTTTATGTTAGATTACTCCAAAGATGTGGTTTACCATCTTCACTACCTGATAAAACGTAATCTCCTCTTGGACTAGGAACACTTCTACATGCTATTTTTACTGATTGAGATCCAAAAAAACGATTATTTACTGAACCATATATTACATCATGATCATGAAATTTACTATCTCCTGATTTAAAATCAACTATACGAATACAATTATCTCTAGTATGAATCAATAAATCTTAACATTCAGGAGGCATCAATTAAATTTAATTTATTGCATTACCACTAATTTCTTATATTGCTATCAAACTCAATCTCCTAGCTATATAACTACCTCCAGATAAATTTATATCAAAAAAATGAATATTTCCTAATGAATCTCCTACATATAAACATTTTGCACCATCATACACTATACAATTTGGATGTCTGTGATTCCCTAAATTATCAAATTAATCAAATGATATTCCATCATATGAAATTATCTCTTGTTAAATTGGTTCATCCATTATTTATAATGATTAATTTGATTCAAATTACCATATACGCATTCTACTATCAAAACAACAACTTGCTACTACAGGAACCTTACTATCCATCAAAAATAAACCAGCATAAACAAAAGATGGATGTTATAAAGTGCATATTAATAATAAATCCGATTCTTCTTCACTCACTATATCACCTGAATGTTAAGGTACACTCCAAACTTTTGCTGTATAATCACTGGATACTGTTATTAAATATTGAGAATTCTATGAAAATTATAAATCATGTATAATATTCCTATGACCTTTATAGGTTGCAAAATGTTATCCTGTTTCTACATCAAATAATTTTATTATTGTTTTTGAATTTTTATAAGTACAAGCACAAGCCAAATAATTACCATATTTATTGAATGTTAATCTATAACATCCCAAAGGAGCACTTGCAAATTTATAAGCAATTTTATCTGGTATATGATCTTCTTTATCTCCTAAATAACGACGTCTTCTTAAATTAATTTTTTCTTGATCTGTAATTTCTTCTACTCTCTATTCTATAATTTTTTCTATAACAACAGAATGTTTGACCTTATCTTTAGCTTCTTCATCACCTTTTTCAATTTCAAAGACACTTGTACTTTAACTCTTACCATAAATTTCAATAAATTATGGTTTAGGTTAAGTTCCTAAATAAACATTCAAAACTGCATCATACTCTACTTTATCAAGCCAAAGGAAATCAAAATATACTAAAGGTATTGATTCTCTTCTACTGACTGATTTCAATTAATTTGTATCAAACAAATACTTATATAATTAAATTTTGCTTATTCCTAAATGTAATTTACATAATCCATTAGGTCTAGCATAACCCCATGCAATACGATAGAAATTATCTGAATCCAAAAATGCACTATTATGTTACTACAAATAAATAGGATGAAAATCAAGAAGTTCAAATAAAATAATAGTATCTGATTTATAGAATTCATCTGCAGGGATATTAATCAGTATTTCCTCATTCCATTATGCTCTACTATTAGTTGCCATACGCATATCGCAGAAATTAGTTGAAAATGCAGTTAATAACTCTAATTCACATGTTACTCTCTCTCTCTCTCCATCCACTATATTTGTTATACAATTGCTTTCATAATTATAAATGGCATTAGTAAACTCTCTTGGTTAATTATCTTCATTTTTTGGTTTATATAAATAACATCCATTCTTTATATTTATTACATGCATCCTAACAAATGGATGTTAAATATTTGTATCCATCTACAATTAAGATGTACCAATTATTTTCACTACTACTGTCTATATTATTAATCTAATACAATACTCTATCAGGTACAATCTACGCTTTATCTTTTTCACTCAAAGAAAATGGATTTACTATTTATTCCCATTCTAATTTGTTTAAACGATCTACAAATGTAAGTCTCGGTGGATCACAATGTAATAATCTATTTATTCTTGCTCCTATTCGGTCTCCCAAAGAGAAACAATTATAAATTATATCATCATTCATGAAATTTGTATATGTCATTCCACTGTCATGATTTGGTGCAGGTTACAATTTCTTAACTCTTCAATACTTAAACAATTACTTCCTCCTCATTTTCATCTTCTATTTCTTATTGCTCCATATTTGAATTTACAAAATCAACTTTCTTCTCTGCTGGTTATGATAGTTATTAATATCCACCAAATGGCATTTCCCCTTCTCCTACTCTCTTTTATTGTAATGCTGAAATAATAATACACAATATCTACGTGGCAATTATCTAGGAATATTTGAACGCGACATTTTTATTAATATAAATTTTATTTATTTTATATACTCCCATATTTATATTCAAATTTATTACTCTCCTTCTTTATTTCATTTTATCTACCTTATTTTCTAATACTAATTCACATTTTCAATATCATATCAGATCAAATTATCTTCTAATTCAAACTAACCATAAACAGTTATTGACAATATCAATATTCTTTTAAGAAAATTAATTAAAATATTTTTTTTATTATGCCTTTTCTCAAATGATTAGAATTTCAAATTGCTTTTATATTCTTACTTTTATAATAAAATCAAATTAGATATAAAAATAAAATATATTTTAAAAAAAAAATTAGTTTATTTTCTAGTTTTAGGCTTTGCTGATTTCAAATTTAAATTTAAATAGTTTTCTTAAATTAATTAAAATATATATTTTATTTAGAATAAAAACTTTTTCTATATATCGATAAAATTTTCAATCTTAAAATTAAATTAACTAATATAAATTCTCATCATTAAATTTTTTTTTATCATTATTTTGCTTTATATCAGTTTGATTTTATTCTATATTATCATTGTTTTTTTCTTAAATATCTTTCTAGTTTTTATTTTTATCGTTTTTTTCTAAAATTTAGGATTTTTAAATGTTAGATTATTGTTAATCAACATTATTTTATTTTATTTAATCCAAATTTTTCTAATCGATTTGTTTTTAATTACCATTGTTTTGATATAAATTTAGTTAAGTTGTTAAGTACTTTTTTTCAAATTCTTGCTTATTTATTTAAAATTTTGAATTTAATTAGTAAATTTCCAAATTTGATTGATTTTTATTAAATTTTAAAAATATTTAACCATCTGGAGATATTGCTCCCATTTCTCCATCTTTTTCATTTTCTTTATAAAATCGACCATTTTTTCTTAATTTTAGAAACACAATTTTTTTGTTATGTTTTATAACAAGTAATTTTTATGATTAAATAAATACAATAGGAAAGTTGAATGATTAATCGTAATTTAAATCCTCAAATTAAAATTTTTTAATTTAACTTTTCTGGTATTAATTTTCTTTAGAAATCTTATCATAAAAAGTTAATTCTTTGGTCAAATTCTCTTAAATAACTATTTCATTTTCACTGATGATACAACATCTATAAACAGAATGCTACAGTTTTATTTTATTAATGATTAGCCAAGAGTCATTTGGTTTTTACCATATAAGAACTTGTTTATCAAAACTACATGAAAGGAATTATTTTAGATTTTCAATAAAAAAATAACTTAATTAATAAACTGTATTATTATGAGCAAGATCTAATGAATATTCTTGTAGATGATCTTTAATATTAATTTTTTTAATTTAGTTTTGAGTATTATTATTTATTGATATCTAAGTAATTTGATTATATGGTATAAGAAAAATATAATTACCTGAGGCTGATATTAAATCTTCATTATTAGGAGTAGAGATGATGCTATTAATGGAATCTTAATGAATTACTTGAACAATTAAATCATACATATTTTTAATATTTGATTCTTTATATATGTTCATCTTTTTATCATAAGTACCTCCTCCTGAGATTAAATAATTTTTATCGTCACTAAAAATAGTACATGCAATATTGTGTTTATGATGTTTTAAGGTTTATTTTAAATTAAAATCTTTCTTATTTGATTAATATTCATAGGTTTAGAGTGAGTTTTCTAGAGCTAAGGCTACAAGATATTCATCATTATTTTATTTGATAGCAATAGCATTACAAACTTTGGAAGCAGAAATATTAAAATTATATAAATGTTCATAATTTGCCAAATCATTTTAAAGTTACTCAAAACATTTTTTTATCATTTGACAATAGTGATTCTATAAGTTAATTAGTATTTATATGACTTTTACAAATTAAAAATACTTAGATTTTAAATTATATTGTTCTCTTGGGGAATATATAAAATTAGAAATTTTTTCTAAATCAGTAAGTGATATTTATTACGGATCATAATTAATAATGAGTTTGTAATATTCATGAATATCATTTTAAATTTTAGAGAGCTCTTAATGAATGATTTTGATAGTAGAATTTATTTCAAGTACAAAATTATCTAATAGTTTATGTAAAGGATTAGAAAATGATTCAAATTCTTTAAGAATGTTTTGTTTTTCATTTTGTATTAGTTTTTATTCCTCTAGAATGATTTAATTAAATTTTTAGATATTATCACAAGGACAACCTTGATTAATTTTTTCGCAATTCTAGCAAATAAGTCTAGAATTTAGTTTTTCTTTAGTAGATTGAACAAATATGATTGGAAAGTCATGAATTGGACAATTGAGTTAAATCATAATGAGATAATAAAAATAATTAATGTAAATTAATGTAAATTAATTGAATATCAAATTAATCTACCAGCATTAATTCCACCTTCAATACCAACATGGTTTGATCCTCTAAGTATTTTAAATAATCCATTTTCTCCCCATCCTTCATTCCATGAATTAACAACCAACCAATATGGTACATTATTTTCAATACCCCATCCAATAATTTTAACAGCATGTCCTCCAAGACTAGCTCCAGTAACATGTTAATAAACACCAGATTTATAAGTTAAGAAATCTTCATATACTGTAAATGATGCCTATAATTATAATATGATAAATATATTACTTCAACAGGACCATATGTCATAATTTCATTCTAAATTTATTCAACTTTAGATGATACTGAATATGAATCAACTGATCTTATTTTATCTGAATCATAATTTCTTCCTGATTAAGTTGTGCATGATTTAATACATGCAGGTGTTGGTTATGAATCACCACATGGACCATATTTTCCATCATCAACATGATGATCACATGGTGGAAATGTATATGGTCTACACCATTAATTATCATTATATAGATCACCTGTTACTAATCCTTTATTTTTAAAATAATTCCATGCTCCACTTGGAAATCCACCATTACATCCCATACCACATGTTATTCCACAACATGTTAGTAAATCTTCTGTTGATATTCTTGTCTATTTCCCTGTTGCTATACATAATCTATCACTCATTGCTTCTGCTGCTCCAAATGCCCAACATGAACCACATGTAGATTAATCTCTAACCTCTTTTATTGATTCACAATTTGGCCATTATTCTCTAGAATCAAAATTCTCTGGGATCTCCAAATTTTGTAATTCCTCTTCCTACTTTTATTATAATTTCATAAATTCAGGTTCATCTAAAAATGTTCCCATCTAAGTCTTTAATGTTGCTTCATTAAATTATTCCCATCTCTCATTATGTCCAGAAATCCATGTTGATTGTTGAGAATTGATAAAATCATAAAAACTTTAAGATTAGAATCTCAAACCCAACGCTGACGTAATTAATGTAATAATAAACATTTCCTTTATTAATATTATTATTTATTTATTTTTTATTAATATTCACTTTAATTTACATTAAATCACCTTTATATATATATATAATTTAATTAACCCACTTATCCCCATCATATCGTTACTTAATTTACATTCCTTCATTCTATTAACATTTTACATTTCTAAGCAAATCTACCTCAAATTTCTTATCTAATAATAATTACATATTACAAAGGATAATATTTTATTTAAATTCTTTTAACATTCTAAAAAATTATTAATTATTGTAGTATTTATAAATTATATACATTAATCCTGTAGAAAAAATTCATCGCATTATTCTATATATTATATAATTTGATATATAAATTAATCTAAAAATATAAATTTTGAGATCTATAGAATGTATAGAGGTTCATAATTTATTGAATTACCTTTTGGATATTTTTCAAAAAATAATGAATAAATTTCATAGTAAATTGAAAAAAAGTAAATAATTCTTAAAGTCCCACTAAGAGAAATAAGAGAATATTCATTATTTGATAAAATGTTAAATGAATAGAGAATATATTATATTAAAATAAATCCCATTCCTCATGGTTTTGATAGATTGATTTTATAGACTCATTTAAGATTTTATTGTTAAAGTGACACTTATTTAAAAAATGATTCTGTTGAATAAATTAAAGGAAAGTGTTATAAAATTAAGTATGATGAGAATAGCAATCCTGAATTTAAAATTTAGGAAGGTGTGTTTAATATCAATTCGAAAAAAGAAGAGTATCATCTATAGATAAGTATGGATTATTTAATAGATGATCATAGTCATAATTAATTGGAAAGTATTAAGAAGTAATAGAGTCTACCTTAGAATTTAGAAGATACAAGGAAGATTAAATAAGAAAACATAGATTAGAAGAGAGATAAGATTATTATAATGAATGAAAAGAATGAGATATTAAGAAGTAAATCAAATGAAGATGATGGTAGTTTTAAATAAATTTATCAAAAAATTTGGGTAGTTTATAATCAATCGATAAGCGACAGAGATGAAAGTATAATAAAAAGTGATTCAACTTAATGGGTAACTTCAAGTTTGATTGATTCTTTAGTGGAATATCTAAACAAAAAGAGTGAGTAGAAAATTAATGAATAAAAGTTGGAAGATAGGATTAAGATTAATAGGATATTATTTGTTCCAAGTTATGTTACAACTTCATTTGGAGTATGTGATGATATAATAATTTTTACGAAAAAAGCTGAAGAATTATTAAAACAGGAGTTTCGTTTTTATAAAGAACTTAATTATGATATGAAATAAGTTTATGGAAAGATTGGTTTTCCTGTCAATATTAATAATATGCATTGGGTTTTTCTTTTGTTTGATTTAAAAAATGAAATAATAACTTTGTATGATTCATTAAGAACTAAATAAAATAAGATAAATCCAAGTCCTTTTATTAAAGCTATTGCTAAATTTCTTAATTAGAAATTTAGAAAATGCTATGTTGATAATTATGAAAAGTAAAAAGATATATATTCGTGTGGATACTATGTTTCTTCATTTATGAAATTTGAGTATAAATTGTAATTTAATAAACAGGAATTGTATAAATTTACTTAAAAAGAAATGAAAAGAAAATTAAGGAAGATAGTATCTATTAAATGAATGTATTATATATTATATTTAAATTAATTACTTGATCTTGGGTATGTTAGAAAATGTACAAGAAGTAACAACATTTGTTTTAAAATGATTGCACTTTATAAATGATTTAATAAAATTAAAGTTTTGGTCATTTACAAAATTTATTTAATGGGAATAACTTGTAGTAAAGCTAAAAAAGGATAAGAAGCGTTAATATAAAATTAGATTAAAATGGCAGTTTAAGAGGATGAGATTCTAAATTAGGTAGAATACAATAAAGGAATAAATGAGGATCAAGAAGACTTTAACAAGGAGCAAAGCTAAAAACCTGAGCTACTAATTTTAAATACTAGTTAAAAAAAAGTTATAAGTCGATCTGATGAGGAGGAGACTGAGAAATAAAAAAAAAAAACAACTAAGAAAAAACCGGCTTAAAAAAGAGATGATAATTATTTGAAAATAATGGAGTATTCAGATGTAAAAATAAAATCATACATCTTATAATCGAAAGAAGAAGACATAACTACAAATTATGAGTTATCTATAGCATTTGCTTATTAAGATTACCAGTATAGTATTAACTGTAAAGCAGTTATACTATGTGAGCCATAAAAGCCTTTCATACTGAGTCCAATTAAAGTAGAAGATGCTATCAACAATAGTTAATTTGCATCATTTTTTGTTTTGGATACATATTTTAATGTGGAAACATCTTTAAACTCGAATTTATAATCTTTTAATCAATTGTTAGAAGTAAAAAGGAATTTTTAATAAGACAAACATGATGGAGAGAGTCCATTAGTATTTACGAAGAGATAAAGTAAGTTAGTGAATACATAGCTTATAAATTAATCTCCATAGAAAGGTAAGAGGAAGAAGAAGAGAGAAGCAGCTGAAATGATGGAATTGATGCATGTATTTGATTTTGAATGTTCTCCTCGTTTAAATTAATTGTTAATATCTTTAATGATTCAATAATACAGTCATAGAATCACAAAATATTTAATTACAATTGATGATGTTTATTTTTTATTTAATGAAAAACCATCTTTAGATAAGTAAGAAGTTCATAGAGTATTAATATTTTATGAACATTTTGATTATAGTTTATAGGAATTGAGTGAATATCTTAATAGTAATAAAATGTAATTGTCTCATATTTGTCATCTTTAACTTTCATTAAACTTAATATAGATATTATACAATTGTTATCATACATATCTTTATAGATTGAATGTAACATTAAATACAGTATTTTGGGTTAGTAAGGTGAAGAAATTTAAGTTGTAAAGTTTTGGTAGAATATAAAATTTATTAGATTTGGATGGTAAGGATCCATAAATTAAATTTAAGACAGCAAATGAATAGAAAATAAATTTATTTTATAGAGATTTTGATAGAGACTTTGGAGCTGTTTTAGATATAATTGCATACTTTAAAGATTTGAGTAAGGAGATGGGATAAATAAAGAAATTAAGGAGAAAGAGAAAGAATTTACCAGAAGGAGAAACATATTATGGTAAATATGTAATAATGTATGATGAATTATTTTCTGATAATTTGGATGCATTATTTTTAGGATTGGTTCGATTGAAATTTTTTGAGACTAATTCATTTGATTAGATATTAGAGGAATTGAAATCAATAATAGCAACTTTGGAGAAGATAATAAAATAAGAAATAGTAAAAATAGAATAAGAGAAAAATTAATAAGAATAAGAATAAGAATAATAGATATCATAAAATGTGATATAAGTCCAATTAGATGATGATGATGAAGAGAATGAATAAAAAGAGTTATAGTAATTCAATTTTGGGTTGGAGAGGAAAAAGAAGAAAGAATTATCATAGGAATAGTATTTATATTATTAAATGCTTTATTCATCTCTTTTTTATACTCAAAATTTTAATATAATTTGTGATTAATTTTTGGAAGTCTCAAAAAATTAAGTTTAAATAGCTTATGCTTAATTGCATTATTCAGTATGGAGAAAGTTGAGTTCAGTAGTAAAAGAAGGATTTAGTTTAGAATAGTAGACTACTTTGCTTTCTATATGTAAGAATGTGTGTTAACTTACTTTATCATAAGATTCATTTCATTATTATTTAATATTAGAATTAATAACAAAGATGAGAGATAAGCCATTTAATATAATAAATCATTTAAAATAATTGATTCAAGAATAAAATTATAAAAGGAAGAGATAAACGAGACCAAAGTTAAGTAGAAATTAAAAATTTAATGGGATAATTGAAATGAGAAAAGCAATATTTTTAGATTTGTTCTTTATAGATCATTATATAAGTGATCATCAATATAATAAGGCAATTTATCTTATGTAATATGATTTATCATCTCAATTAAAGTTCAATCTCAAAAATTTCATGCTTTATACTTAATCCCTCTTTATAAATGGTTTATTATGTGAAAAGACTCTATAATCAGTATCAGCCATGCTTAATTTAGAAATATCTAAATTATTGTATGATCAATACTTTCCAACTACTAAACTTGTTTATATTGAAGACGAAACTTAAAGATAAATTACCAAAGAATAAATGGAAAGTGGTAAATAGTATACATCTAAAATGTTAACATTTGATAATTAAGCATGTGAAAATATTAATGTTCTTGACTTTCATTTAGGTAAAGTTTATTTCTCTATTCATGATAAAGAAAATGCATTAAAATGTTTAAGAAAAGTTAAATATGCCAGACAGAAGAAATTTGATATCTTATCAGATGAAGTTATTGAAGTAGTTATTGAAATTCTTAGAATACTTGTTGAATAAGATGATAGTGGTGCTGCAAGTGAAATATGTTATGAATATCAATAATAATTTAAAGAATTATATCGAAGAAATGCCTATTTTAAATCAAGATATATTGCACGTCTATAATTAATTATGGCAGCTATCTTTGAATGCAATGGAATGTTAATTAGTTCTCTTAGATATTATTAAAAAGCAAATAAAACATTTAATTAATCCAAAACTAACTCTTATATCCTATAAATTCACATCAGACTTAAAATTATGAAATTAATTGCTGCCATCAAAACTAAAGCTCTGTCTATTAATTCAATTATCAAAGGATAAATCAAATAATTTAATTATCATACTGGATATTTGTCAGAAACTGTCAAACCTTACTTTAACAATTAATTTCTAAGATTGTCTATTGAAGAAAAATAACATTAAATTAATTCAGTTATTTTTAACTATTTATTGAAAATTTATTCATTGTTTCGAAATTAAGATTATGATAAACTTTTGGATAAATTATATCAACTTCATAATGTTCTCAAAAAAAGAAAAGTTGATGAATGTTATGGATATACTCTTTAAAAATTAGGAATCTATCAAGCATATCATTCAAATTATAGTTAAGCCATTAATTATTTATAAATGGCATTAGAAATATATGATAGATTTCTTATATTTCCTTAAAAAGAAATTAGATAATTACGTTGTCAAATTCTGATTCTTCATTGTTGGATTTAATAAGAGAAAAAAAAAGAATACTAAGAATAATTGAATTTGATTGACTAATTTATTTAATAAATAAATGAAATGCTTAATTGGAATAACATTCCTTATCAACCAACAACAAATAAATTTATTGTATTATCATTGAAACTTGGCAAACAGATTATATATTAATTAGAAGAAATGAGTTAACTGATTGAAAAATTTTAAAAGACTAGATATAAATTGATTTAGTATCTATCGAATCCAACAAAATTAAAGTCTGTAGCTGCTAAATATTTGAAATAAATTATAAAATCAACTTAAAAGGAACATATAAAAAAGAAAAGTCATAATGATTCTAGATAATCTTGTTTATTTGGTCTTCTTAGTCGATAAAATGTAAGACCATCTAGAAAATCGACAGTGATTCATAATAAATCGAATACATAGACTGAATATGAATATTAAGATACTTAGAAGTAAATTTGTTATTTAAATATTTTGTTAGATCTACTAATACAAGAAGAAGCAATACAAAACATAGAGATAATATGAGTATTTAATTTACATCAGATAAATCAAATTAAATAAGTTAATAATTTGATGTTGTATAAACTTAGAAATCATAAACATTTGATGATAATTTAGAAACGGAAAGAAATGGCAATTTATAAATATCATATAATATTAAGGATAATACAAATACTAAATGCAGTACAGGGATGCCTTCGATGGCTCAATTAAATATGACACCAATTAGTGAAGTAACTAAATTATCAGGAAAATTGGTAATCCAATAAAAAAGAAATAAAGATTAACAGAAACTTAAAATTAATCCATTTTAAAAGATTACTCGAAAATGACCTTATTTATATAAAATGTATTTCCTTTTATGATGTTTATTAATTACTTACTAATTACAAAATTGATTGATCTATTATTGATCTATTACTAATTTACATTAGAGAGTAAACTTGTAATAAAATAAGGTTTTTTGAAAGATCAATATATTATGCTAATCATAAATTTAATAATATATAAATAAATTTAAAAATCTTAAAAATGGGAGCTTGTTGTACTAAAAAGTCTAACAGAGATGCTGGAATTCAATAATAGATAGAAAAAACTATTATAGAACAATAAAAACTACGTGAAGAAGAAGAGGAAGAAGAAATTCAATATAATTAAGGAAATAAAGATAACTCAACTAAGAGATCAATTCATATTGTTTAAACAACAATGTATACTAATTAAGAAAAATAAGATGATGGAATAGTTGAAATCATTTAGGAAGAAGAGAAGATTGAATAAAAACCTGTTAAAAAAACTAAATAAAAAATTACAAAAGATGATATTAATTATTTTAAAAAATATGAACATGTATTACATTTGAAGGCAATTATTGTGGAATTAATAAAAAATGAAGTAAGTCACTATTATTCTTTGATAATGAGAGTGGATTATAAGGATTATATAGGAGAAGCAAAAATGAATGGAATCTTGATTACTTCAAGTGAATTCCATTATTTTAGTATTAAGCCTGAAAAATATAGTGATGCAAATTAATATTCTAGATTTTCTACTTTCTTTTCTAATGATAATTATTTTAATGCAGATAAAGAGAGTGTTAATAATTTTAATGCTTTTGATAAGCTTTTGTCTGTAGAAAGAATAGTTAGACTTAAATAAGTAGAAAAGAGGGTTCGTAGAAAGTAGACTCTTTTAATAGAAAAAGAATCAATTTCTCCTGTTAAGAATAAATTGGAATTCTTTGATTCAAAACAATAAGAAATGCTTGAAGTGATTACTATTGTGGATATTGAAGATTAAGAGAGATTTTAATGTCTTTTATTTCATATTCTTTTACAGTAACAATTACCAGAACTTAATTAATATTTAGTGTTTATTTAAAATGCTACATTTCTCTTTGATAGGCCACCTTAATTTGATGCACCTAATATATATAGAATTGCATTATTTTATGATAGATTGGATTATTCATTGAAAGATTTATAAGCAGTTTTGATGAAAGAAAATAAGGAGTTATCATCTCATTTACATAAGAAATTATCTTTAAATCTAATTCAAATATTATATAATTGTTATTCTAAATATATATTCAGACTTAATTTTACACTATCAACTGTTTTTTATAATTAAAGAAGTAAGTGTTTTAAATTGGAATCTTTTGGGAGATTAAAAAGTTTACTTCCTTTTTAATCAAATACAGAAATGCTTTTGAAATCAGTTGAAGAAAAAAAGTATATAGCTTTTAAAAAGGCTTTGAAAAGAGATTTATTTGCACTGTGTGATTTGATAATGTATTTTAAAGAAATAGGAAATGTTACTTTAAGATCTATATAAGCTAAAAGAAAAAAGTTTATAAAATCTATGGATGGAGGGAATGATAATGATGATGCATAGGAATAAAGTGATAATTATCTTCATTTGGCTGAAGAACGATTTAATCATAATTCTGATAAATATATATTTGAATTTATCAAAATGGTCATATTTACAACTAGAGTAGATTCCACAGAAACAATTATGATTAATCTTTAATCAATAATTGAAAGTTTACAGAAGTAAATATCTACATATGAAAATAAATTGGAGAATTAAGATGAATATAAAGAATAATAGTAAAATGAAAGTCCTTAAAAGAATGATAATGTTGAAGTAATCAATTTGAATGAGCTAAATTTAAGTTAATCTGAAATCTCGGATACAGATAATATTAATAAAAAATATTTTGAATCTTTTGATATTGATTTCTAAAATGAATTCTCTCAATTAATTAAGAATAAAGATAAATTAAGTGAATCTGAATCAATATATAAAGATATACTCTATTAATCACTCTTTTATTATAATGAAGAGTACTATTAGGAATTGCGATCAAAACTAAATAGTCAGAATCTATCAAAATTACAATAGGCTTAGATAATTATTTTAAATGCTTTTAGTAAAATTAAATAAATGAAGGATGAATCATGGGAAGTAAAATATCAAGAAATATCTCAACTTGTAGAAGAAGCTATTCCAATAATAAACAGTATTAATGAAGATAGTTATGATAACTTTCACATTTCAATTTTATTTTAAATTTTATCTTTATCTCAAAGAAAACCTTTGGTTATTTTAAATTAGTTATAAAGATGTTTAACAAAACAACTTGAGCTAAAATAGAGATTAATAAATAGATTAAGAGGAAAGAATATAGCAAAAGGATTGATAGAGTAGAAGAAGCATGTAATGATATAAACAATGTATGCTTAATCATATTTAAATTCTAATCATTACTTTGAAGCAATTACAAAAATATAAAAGATTATCGGTTTTCAATTAAAGAATTTTCATACACCTTCTTTAATATATGGATATTCATTAATGATTAGTGGTGAAATTGCAAGATTGAGTTCTTAACCTATTTCTGCAATGCTCAATTTAGAAATGAGTTTAACTATCTACAATTAGTTTTTTCCAGAATCAATTATTTAATATATTTAATCAGATGAATAATTTAATCAATAGAAATTTAAAAGAGAAGGTGATTAATAATTATTGTAATAGGATAACAATTAAACATAATTAAAAGAAATTAAGTTTTAAAATCTTGCTACAAGTAATTTGGCTTAAGTAGAATTCCTCTTGGGAATGAGTTATTTTGATTCTCATGATTAAGAAAATGCTTTAAAAAGTTTAAGTAGAGCTTAAACATTGATGATGAGATCATTTGGTATATTTGCAGATGAAGTTATTGCTTTGGTTTTATATTAACTCAATATCTATGTATTATAAGATGATGTTGGTTCAGTTATGAAAATTGCAATGAAATATTCTATTGAAATGAATAAATAATATAAATTAGGAAAATAATTCAAAAGAAAATGTATAGCTAAATTGTAGTTTATTATTGGATGCATATTTCAATTTTGTGGATCATATTTAAGTGCTTTGAGATTTATTGAAAGATCTAATAGAACATTATCAAATGCAAAACTAAATAATTTTATTATTTAAGCACATTATTAAGCAAAAAAGATGACTATTATTGAATAAATTAAAAGAGCATTTGCTAAAATTAAAAGTAAATAATTATTAAGAGGATAATTAGAATTGAATTAATTTTAATCTCTGCATGAAGTTTTAGGATCTGCGTTTTAAAATTAATTCTTTTGCTAATCAATTAAATATCATACTTCTATTCTATTTAAAAAATATTTTAAATACATTCTATAAATATAGGGTTTAATTAGAATTGGAGAAAATGAAAAAGCCATTCATCATATTAATGAACTTTTAAAATCAATATCTAAAGCAAAGAAGGATGAACTTTATGCATATCTTAAAGATAAATTGAATCTTATTACTATTGAATCTACTTAAATTATAAACTAAATTTCAGATTTTTAAAAACTTATTGAAATACATGATAGATATTTGCAATTTCCTATTAAATAACATTATAAATTAAAATCTTTTATTATTTTAATGTGCTTATATGCTAAAATTGGAGATCTTAAAAAATTTAATGAAACATCATCTAAAATTGAAGATTTCGTATAAGATATTTATTAATTATTGAATTGGTAAATGACAGTACCTAATGATTTAACTATTAATTATGGTAAATTTGAAAGATTAAAAAATCGAAGTAAAATTCAAATTTTGTTTCAAATTTAATAAATTATGGAATTAATATAATATTTTTATAATATAAGAAAAAAATTGTATGATTCATTTGAAAATTAATAACAATTAAAAGAAATTGCAATAACAGTATTTAAACGATTGACAACTTAATCAAAACCAATTTAATAAAAATATATTGATAGAAAATTATAATGCTTATTTGGTGTTTCATCTAAAGTTAAAATTTAAAATGTAGAAAAAGAAAATTAAAACATACAAATAAATCATAATCAATAAGAAAAATCTACTTAAAATATTACGAATACCTAACAACCAGAATAAATCGATGACCAACACAATAGTAAATTAGTTTTTGACTTAAGAAGTTATGAGGAAATTGTGTAATCTCGAAAACAACAGAGAAAAAAATCTCATCATTAAAAATAATAATCTTAAGAACTTTAAATAGAAAAAAAAGAAATCAAAGAAATAAAAGAAATCAAAGAATCAAAACATAAAAGGAATGTTACTGAAGTAACAGCAGCAACCTCAAATAAAACTAAAAAAAAACAACCTTTTAAATTAAACCCTTTTCAAAATACAATTAAAAATCCTAAAAGATGACAAAAATATATTTGATATAATTTTTCTTATTTTAAAATTAAATATAAATTCAAACTGAGTATTAATCTATTGTAATTATCTAAAATAATATTAATTTTCAGAAATTAGATATTTTCTTAACTTAATTTCTTTATTTCATATTTCTAAAATATATTAACAAGATAAAAAACAAACTTTAATTAGTATTAAATAATAATCATAAATTATAATTTTTGAAATACAAAAATCAATATTTTTTATTTTCAATTATTTTATTATGTAGAATATTAAAATTAATATTTTCTTTTCTAATTTAACTTTGGCTAAAATATGATCTCTATTACCTTAATAAATTCCTTTTCATCTTTTCAATCAATTTTTATACAGAAATTTACTTTTTTACTTAATCTTAAGCTGAAATAATGACAGAAATTTTCTAGAAAGTCTTTTAAATTTTAAATTACATTCGTTCCTTTTTGTATTAATATATTTCTAGACTACAATGGCATACAAGTTTTTTATATTAATTAGTGATATATATAAAGTTCATTTTAGAAAAGGATTGGCAGATTTAGAAATTGAAATATAATAATTTGCAAAAAAAGTAAATCTCAGATCAATATGAATATTTCATATTATTCATCAAAATTATTTAGTTAGTATTCAAATAACTTTGTGGAATGATAATAAATTATAGAATGTTATGAGGTTGACGATTCAAAAAAGAAAATAAGAAAATTACTTTTACAAACTTAATCTGAGCTTCAAAAATATTTGTCTAAAAATAGAATCATGTATAATAAATTCATTAGGGTATAGATGTTAAAATATATTTTGAATCATTTCTAATTTCATATTGAAAAAGTATTTTCGATGTGACTTGACATCCTCCTATTGTAGAGATTATCGTAATTGAACTTTTATTCTTAGCTATTGGAGCAAATTGACATGAATTTTAGTATGTGATGTTTAATTTTTATTTGATAACATTTTTTCTATAGTAAACAACAATTGATTTTGCTGCTGGGTATTTTATATTAAGACTTTTGGCAGCCTTTAAGATTTAATTTGAATATTTTACATGTTTTATTTTAAAACCCTTAATAAATACCAAATAAATCAAAGACTTTCTTTAAAATGAAGGTACTTTTTAATATGGTCTGCATGCAATAAAATATTATTTCATTAATTTATTAAATTTAAGATATTATCAATATTTTATTATATCAATTCATACCTAAATAGAAGTTTTCATTCTTCCAAAGAACATTGTTTTTTGTTTTTATCTAAAATTCATTTTTCATTCCTAAAATTGCTACTCTATATTTTTTTAAAGTTGATTACTATTACCAGTAAGAATATTTCTATAATTCTCATGACCTAGTAGCAAATACAATTATTATTTATGATTTAAGTATTTCATTTTTTTCAGTAATTTTTTATATATTAAAATTAATTTATAAATAATCTCAATAAATATATGTAAATTCTTTTATTTTGTATTCTGGCTTTTGGATGTATAAACTAAACAATTAAAATTTAAAATACCATTTTAACTTTTTAATCTAGACATCTCAAAAATATGTTCAATTTAACAACACAAAACTAAAATATTTATCTATTGATATTCATAATAATTTTAAAGATTAATAATTGTTTCTATATTAGTTTATCTCTATTTTATCTTTTATTTAATAAAAGTATTATAATATTAAATTGTATATAATTTTAAATATTCTCATCACTAAAACTCATGGAATTGATTTGTGAAAACATTAAAACAGGATTCAGCTTCTTTTTAAGAATTAGAAATAGTGATATTGGCTTATTTTAATTTAATTTAGCTCTAGTAATTAAAATTAAGTAATTATTTATTATTAATTATTAATTTTAAATAAAAATGATGTAAATTATTTTAAAAAGATAATTCGATTGGTTTGTAAAAAATAGTTTAAACAATCAAATCATAGTGAAAATCAATTTTTAAGTATTAAATAAGGTATTTGAAATTTCAATAAGCAAATAAATTTTAATTATTTCTCTACATTTTATTGTAACATTTAATCATGATTAATTAAATTTCATAAAAATGAATGAAAATGTTTAATATTTTTGTAATTTTTAAAAATGTTCTTTTATACCCCCACACCTCATGTTATTGAGATTTGAATCTGAATAAGCGTGTTTTTAAAGGTTAGAAGGGAAATAAATAAATAATAGAAATTATTACTGTTTATAATCAAGAGATTGAGTCTTTTTCTATTGCATATAATCAAATGTGTCTTTTATAATGGCACATAATAAGTGGTTTTGTAGAATTTTAGATTAGGACATATAAGAATAATAAAAAAATGATTTTTAGGCAAAGTAGAGGAATTTTCTAAATTATTTAAATTGAAGGCATTATCTATTAATGTGAATGAAAAAAAAGTCTGAAATGTATACAAGTCTGAAGAAGTAAAGACTTGATTAATAAATATACCTTAGAAAATTTCACTCATTTTTTTTAAATGTACATGGAAAATTGTAAACGTGGTTGGTAAATAACAAAAATCATTGTTATATATAACTTAGAAATATAATCATTCTTAACTGATTGTGGGGTATTCAAATTAAAGTTGTTCAACTATATCTCCTCCTATCTTTGAAACAATAGTCAGTTTACACTTTTTTAATGAAAGTGGTGCTACTTAACATTATTAATGAGAATTAATTGAAATTTTAGATCTCATGACATTGTTTCTGTAAAAAACTATGTATGTTTTAGCAGCAGCATATTTAATATTCAATTATTTTGCTGCCTAAAAAGCATTAGTATAAAATATACATTTTTTATTTTAAATCCGAGAAAGCAAACTAGTCTCAATAGTTTTTTTTTCTATTCATCAGAAATCTTTGATTAGGTTCTAAATTTTTTTATGTTTTTCTTCATTTATACTCTTGAGGATTTAAATAAAATTTAATTTTTAGCTACTTATTATTTAATTATCTGTTATAATATCCATTAAAATCTCAATTTAAAAAAGAGAATTAATAAATTATTATATTATAATATTATTCTTATTCTAAGTATTGAAATAAAATTTCTTTAAAATTTTAAAAACTACTAACAACATCAATGTTTCTTGAAAGTTAATTTAAATAGTATTTAGAAATTTTAAAGAAATAATGTTAATAATTTATGGTAAGAAAAGAATAATTAATAATTAAAACAGTGGGTTGAAAGATAAATATTACTTTATAAGAAGAAAATAAATATTTATAAGTGCTTGATAAAAAATTTGTTATAAGTATTTATATAAAATATATTTGAATTTCTTATGATACAAATCAATATTCAGATGTTATTGATTTGTATTAAGAATGTTTTATGATTTATATTAAGAATGTTTTATGATTTATATTAAGAATGTTTTATAATAAGATAATTAATAGATGAATGAAAAAAGTTAAATAAAAGTGTTGTAAATATGAATTTATATATTGATTGATAATTCATAATTTGTTTTTGTAAATAGCTAGTCCTTTTGTTCTGAGTTCTTATTCCCATTCACGTGCTTCTCTTTCATAGAGATCTTTAAGCATACAATTTCTTCTTTTCTTCAATTCTTAATAAGCATTTTCTACTTCTTTTGAATATCTAGACATATTAAAAGATTGCACGTTACACTTTATTCATGAACTTTAATTCATTGACTTTATCGAATTTAGATTTTGATTCATGCCACCATGTATTTCTACTAATAGATTTCAAGTTCTAATCATATCTTTCTGCATCTGTATATTATTAATTTATTTTAATATTCCTTTTTATCTATTGCATTGTTTGTTATATAAATTAATAATATAAAAGTCATAATTTTTCCAACTAAATCCATAACATTTCATCTCCAATTGACCATTATAACCCTTTTTTTCTATATTATTGATTTTGAACTTCAAAGAATTCTCCTAATTTCTTAGTACATTCTTAGTCAAGATCAATCAATTTAGGTGATTTGGTGATACTAATAATAACTACAATAATAGATATGAGTGTAGATAAAACAATAAAGATTGCACCAAGTAAAGTTAATGTTGATTTTAAATCTTCATATGAGAAACCTAAAACAAATAGAATGACTCCAACTATGAATAAAACCCATGATGAAGTAACTGAGATATACATTAAATTTAAATACCATAAAATTTCTCAGTTTCTAAAGGATCACTTTCTTCTATTCTACTCTTTTCACATCTAATTTTTTAACAAATCCTATTTGCTTGGAACACTGTTTCAGAAATTGAATCTTCAGACACAGGCATATAAGGTAATTTAGCAGGTAATGAAAATCCTAATTTATCAGCATATGCAGGAACTATTAAAATATCTTGAGATGAATTTGGAATACGAGAACGATCAATTTTTTATTTCATTATTTTTATAATTTAACTTAATCATGTATTCTTTTACAATATGTTCAAAATTACACCAAAAAATAAACTTATTTAATTATTAATATAATTCATTTCTATTTTAAAAGAGTATAGTCGAAAATTTATTAGTTAAGATTATTATTCAATCATTCTAATGAGTTGTGTATCATTAGATAATAAAACAAAGATGTTTCAACTAATATAATAGACTTTTTTACAAAATACAAACTCTTCAAATTCTTTCATATGATAATTCAATTCTCCATTAAATTTTATGAAAAATAATACAAAGGTGAAAATAAAAACAATATGATTTTACCTTCATATATTCAAAATTTAAAGAAAATTATTAAGTTGAGTTTTGATTGGTTTTTTAGTAAATAAATCAATTAATATGTAAATTTTATAATTTAATTTGATCAATGTTTATATGTAAAAGATGATTAAATTTATTTGCTTATTTTAAAGATAAACCACCAGAACAATTGTAACTATCAATAACTTTTGTTATTTGGATTTTTAATCATTAGTTCTTTGATGCCATAATTGTTCAATCAAGTATGCAACTTCTTTAGCTCTGATGATAAATTATTTTAATCATTATTCTTTTAATATAGATACAACAAGGTGTAAATATTTTTCATTAAAAACAAAACGTTGATGAATTTTTTTGAATAAGAAATATTTGTAATGATAAAATTTTTAGATAGTTGGAATTGTTTTTTGTTAATTAATAATTGTAATATTTTTAGTGATTATAAATGATATATAGAATGAACCATTAATAAGGATAAAAGTATCAAGAATGAAATATTGAATAAATTGTTATGGTTATTCGATTAATTATAATTCAACAACTTTATTTTAGTTTAGGTTATGACAATCGACTAATAAGACTTCTCTATGATTATTGTGTTTTCTTAAATCTTTCTCTAACAAGTGGTGGTAATTGATATCTATATTTAGGAGAGGAGAAGAATTGATCTGAAGTTCTTAGCATTCTTTTGTAATTTTGGATAGGTGAGTATTTTTCCTACACATTTTATCTAAATAAATGATGGATAATACAAAACATAGGTATCTCTCCCAGTTCCATCACATTAATAAAAGATACGTTGTGGTACTTCTGAAGCTCTAGATGCAGGAGTTGGCATCATATTCATTCCTGTTCTGTTTTATTATATAGTAAGAAATCTGAATTCAGTACCAAAGTTTCCACCATTATTATATGAAATATATGTATCTCTTCCAAAACCATCATTATTATAAGAAGTTGGATTCTTCTCAGGTTTTGATCCTTTATTTAAGATGGGTTGTTTCATAATTAAATTAATAAGTAATAAATGAATTTTATAGTTTATCACTTTTAAGCAATAATTTCAACAACCTTAACTGTCTAATCATCAATCTACTCTATTAAGAGTATAGCTTTACTTTTCTAATTCAGAATAAATATAAATATTTACACTTCTACAAATAGGACATTCTTTATTTTATTCAAACCATTATATAGCGCATTCTTAACACATTCCTCCATGACCACATGGCATATATACTACACAACTTTATCTTTAAAAACAATTAAAACATTATTTCATTGGAGCTTCTTAAATTGCTACCTCAGTTATTGTAGCTTACTTATTTTAAATTACATTAACTTCTGTTTAATGTCTTCTCATAACTAATTCATCTGGTAAATAATAAGTGCTTGAAATCTTCATCATTTATTATGGATATTCTAATATATTATTTTTATTCATTTTCTCTTTTATTGAATAAATAAACTTCTTTTAACTTCTTGCACTTGGAAAACTCAATATCTATCGATCTTAATTTCTATCTTCATTCAATTAAGCAAAATAGTGTAAATTCAATATGAATAATGTCAAAAGTTCTTTATGATATAATGTATACACCAAATAAATTAATGTATAAAACACACTTATAATTATTGCCAGTAAATAATTCTTCTTACCTTCATCTTCTTCTAAATATATACATAGATTTATCATTGTATATGTTGGTACTCCTGCAAAACTAAAGAAGAATAAACAAATCCAAAATAATCCTACTATTTTTGTTCCCATCTAAACCTTAACTTCAATATTACTACTACAAAAATATTTATTTATTTGAGCAGTCAAATTAAATATTGATATTAGCTCTAAAAATATTACTATTAATAAGAATAGCCATATTAATATAAATGCATATAACCAATGAATAGCCAACCAATCGATTAATTTTAGATTGATAAATGTTATCTATATTATAAAACATAACTTTGCAAACACACCCAACTATATTAATTCTCTTCTTATACCAATTTATACTATTATTTCTCACATTTCTTTTTATGTAATTAGACTCCACTGTAAAACATCCAAATAGCATTATAAAAACATAACAGCATTCCTAAATATTGTATCTAAAAACTATGTTATTCAACAAAGTATATTAAACAACTCTATTTTTAATATAACTCATTACATAATATGATATTAAACCAATGTTCCATGTCAATTCGAAACAACAATCAAAATCAGTTTTAACCCTTCTTTTTTACTTATTATTTTTACGTTTTATGATGAACTATACACACTTTTATTAGATATATCAGGTGCACTATACTCAAAAATAACAAAGGAATCCTGAAACTCAATCCAAATGTTAAAGATGACAATAACAGAGTAAGAAAGGAATTAAACAAAACTACAAGCAATAAAGCCTAATTATGAAATTAAATACTGATATTAACCAACTTTATGCTATTTCCAAATTAATCAGTGCATCTGATTCATTAACTTAACCATCTTATTATAATTCCCAATTATTTTATCTTGAACCTTGTAATTATTATTAATTCATTATAAATATTAATAATACAATTGACAAATCAAAACATTCAATTATATTCTGTACCTTTTTTAATTAATCTAACAAACATTTAGTCCTCTCATATATTATAAATAATAAATTCTAAATTCATATATATATCGTTATTAAATTTTGAATTTAAATAATAATAAAATTTACATGAATAATTCTCCTTACATTATCAAAAAAAAACAGAGAAATGGTGATTGGGTTTGTGGAATTTGCAAAAATCTTAACTTTTCTTTCAGAAGTACATGTAAAACTTAAGTTATAATCCTTTTTAGGTAATCGATGTAGTAAACTCCCTAATAAAACATCTTCAAAACACTAATATAGAGGATTTCAAAAATTAGTTTTAATTCATTATGAAGAACCTACTGAAAGTATAGATGAGAATCTTGAATACATAATTGATCCAAATGTTACTTCAAGCCTTTTAATATTAGGCTTAGATCAATTTTGAATTTGTAATTTTTTATAATTGTTTTATAATAAATTTTCCAAACACAATATAAATTCTTTTAACTTTCTACAATCAAAATTCATTAATATTCTGTTCATAAACTCACCTCTAAAGATATTTAGTTAATCAAATAAATAAAATTATAAAATCTTGCGATTATTTTATATACAAAATAATTCTAAAAAATTTAAAAAAAATTCAATCGATTCAGAGATCTCTAAACTTTGGTGATTATTAGTATATTCTTATGTAAAAAAAAATTAGATTTATAATAAAATTGATAGACTATATGGCATTTGATGAGTATATATATAATTATCATTTTATTATTAATTAATTTAAAAATTAAAAAAAGAGAAATAATTTTAAGTCTTTAAAATAAATTGAATTATTGATAAATATGTAATTATTTTTATTCTATTGAAAAAATATTTCTATAAAAATGTAGAGATATAAAAAAACAGTATAATAAAATTTAATCTAATTGTTATAATCATTAATTTTCTTCTTAAATCAAAGGGTAAACTCTTGTGAGACGATGTTTTTCTCCCTTTGAACTTGGTTGTTGATCCTAATTCAAAAGTTTTTCATCTTTTCTTTTTTATTAATTAATTAAAATTACAAATTTTGTAATGAATTTGCAGTTTTGTACTATAGGAAGGCATTAGAATATTAATTATCTAAAGCTTATAAGCTCATAGGTCCTGAATCTTATTAACTTTTAAGAGTTTCTTTAAAAAGTATCATTTATTTAGCCTATTTGATTAAGTATTCTTTAATTTTATGGAATTTTTTAATTACATCAGCTCTTTATTATTACCGATTTCTCATAAGTTTATTAAAAAATTTAAATCGTAAAAGCCAAGGAGCTTTGAATCTAATAAAATCTCTGGCTTTATCTAGTTACAATTCTAATTCTTTCGCATAAGCTTTTAATAATTATTTTAAAACAAGGAATAAATAATAGATATTTAAAAAAGTAATGGTAATAAAATATGGGATTTAAATTTCTAGAGATCCAATTTGTTGATCTATATAGATTCCAATTCCTAGAGCAATTGATATAGCACAAACATTGGCTGAATAAGCATCTAATCTATTAAGATTAGAGGAAGAATATGGTTTAAACTTTAAGTTTAATTCTTGATATAAATAAACAACAAATAAGACAAGAATACCTTTTTTAATGACTTATTCGTCATAATAGGAGAGGAATATAATAAGTAATTCTTTTTCTAAGATTTTAACAATTTCCCAGAAATAAACTTGAGTAGTATATTCATGATATAAATATCCCCATTATTATCTGATCTTTTTATCATCTAATCTATGTCGATTTAAGTAAATAGCAAAGTAGAAAATGGCAGGTATCATAAATGCTATAACAAGAAAGCTTGGTAAACAAAATCCTAGAAGCCATTTATAATGATTCCAAGTGTCATATCTATAAGCAACATTTGCAGATATCCATTGATATCCAGAAATAGTTCTGTATGATATTAATTAAATCAAACCACCAACTAAATTTGGCTAGAGATAAATGTACATATATATGAATGTTGTTGTAATAACACTCAAATGATATTGTTATTTTTTTATTTTGAGTTGAATAAAGTAAATCCCTAAAAATACAAATATATAAATGAATGGCATAATAATTTACCAAACAATTCTTGAATAATGAATATTTAGGTCAAACATATCAATTAAAAAACAATCTAAGGAAAATGCCATAGTCTACATAGGATTACCAGATGCTTTAATAGCATCATTAACACCATTTGGTATATTTAATTAAAACGTAGTTATTGTTGCTAGAATTTAAAGATGGTTCGTCAACATTTTAATTAAAACACCAGATTAATCTTCTTACATGAATGAAAATGCTCTTATTTTACTGAATCTTATTTTAATAGCAGCCATATTTAATAGTTCTACAGTACTTCTAACAGAAATTAAAATAGATATTAAAGTCCTAATTTAATTATTTATAATTATTACCATATTGTAATTGCTGTTATAATAAGTGAGTTTTTGCTCTTTTCAGTACATGATCCACAAGAATATTTTGTACTTGTTGAAAATTATCCATCTCCTCTTAAATTATATAAATCACATTCTTCGCATAATGCACCTATGTGTCCTTTATAACAAGAAGTATCACCTTCTTTCCATCCTCCAAGACAATTCTCAAGTAAGTTGATACATTCACTTATATGATCAGTATAAAAATAAGGTCTCCAATATCCAGCCTTTAATTTTAACTAAGCTGATCTTATTTCACTTGTTGTTGATTCATCCATATACATACAATTATTTGAATTTATATTTAGAGTAAATTAACCTTATTCAACATCACATGGAACACAAGCAGAATTAACTAAACTTTTGATTTCTCCCATTTAACAAGGTAAGGTTTTAATATTGATTCTTAAATTATAATTATTATGATAACTTATGATTTCCTTATTCTTATTATAAATGGGTATGTAAATTGAATTACAAAATATTTATAATTGTAAAGTCATGTTAAATTAATCATCTAAATAAACAATTAAATCATCTAAATTATAATCAGTTTTATTAAACTCCACTCTTTTTTTATTTGTAAAATTTTAAGTGAATTCATTTTCACCAAAATCCTTAAGTAATCTTCCACTAATTTCACAATAAGAATTATTTAAATTTTATTAAATTTAATTTAGTTTATCTAAAGCTACAATTCTAAAATGTAAATTATATGGAACATATTCTCCTTTACTCCAATCGAAATATTAATATTCAGATATTTTTTATCCATTTGGTACATAAAATGCTTCTGAATATTCATTAGCAAATACTTTGTATGGCTTTATTAAAATCTATTCAATCAATAAATCTTCTTTCTCTAATACTTTAGTTCTTGGTAAAACATCTTTTAAATTTATTGTTATTGATAATTATGACGGAACTTAAGAAGAATCATTTCCAAATAACTAAGCCTTATTATTTGCAATTAAAGACCCAAATTAAGTTAAGTTTTAACTCATTTGATCTTTTATTTCTAATCCTCCTCCATAATTTGCCGTATTATTATATATAATACTTTAAACAAGATAGAATATTTCATTTCCAATAACTGAAATTGATCCACCTGATGAATTTGCAAAGTTATGTTCAAAAACAGATTTAGTAATTAAAGTTTTTAAATTTTTTACCTACAAACATGTACCTTCAAATGCTTCATTATATTTGCAATAATAATCATTTATTCGAATATCAAAATATTTTTCATATACTTATGTTACTACATTTTATAGCAAACGTAATGAAGATAACGGTTTTATTAAATTAATACAACTTGATTAACCACAAACATTTTATTTTAGTTTTAATGATTGTATTAATAAAAATGAATTAGAATCTTTGAAATTTAAATTTATTAGACCATTTTAACATTATTTGCAATTAATTTATTATAAAGTTACTTAAGACAAACTCATATTTGTATAAGTAGGTTAAATGTCGATTACACTGAATGTTTATTACTTCTAAAGTTATTTCATCTAATTAATCATACAATAAGAATTTGATAATGATGAGATATCATATTTAAAATTTAAATTTGATGGAGATTTCTTGATTTCTGATAAGCATTTATATTAAGAATCAAATTTCTTAAATATTTTTGTACAATTTGATTCCATCTCAATCATATCTAGCATTGTTATTTCTTGAATTGAAACTTTATTAAAGAATAATTTAGAATTTTATTTCATGTTATTTAAGATGATAATTGTATGAAGGAAATTTGATCTTGATATCTAAATAGAGGAAATTTAAACACTTTTTGTATTATATAATGATAAAAACGATTCTAAGTTTAGATCTGAAACAACTATGTTTTCCAATTGAATTTAATTACCATTGATTAGTAAAATTAAAAATCTTTAATACATTAAGGCTTATATTTAAGATTCTCTTAATAAAATAAACTTATTGAAAAATACTAATTAACCATTAAGACTATTACTGATTGTTGCTTAATTAATTTAAAAATTTTATTGTTATTGTGAAAGGGCTGAGAATTCAGAGTATATTATTGATCCTAAGGATGCAAAAACATCTATCAAAGATATATTAATAAGAGAAATCTAAAGCTTCCCTTCTCCATTTAAGAGATATATGAAACCTCCTTTATTTCTACAAAAGATATTTTTTACTGTTGCATTTTTAATAGTAATTGTAGATGAAACTGAATTTGAAGAATCGAAATATATTGCTCCTCCATTTTCATTCTCTTATTAAAAATGACTACTTATAAAATTAAAAATTGAATTAGTTATTATTATTTTAGCACTATTTTCCATTCTTAAATATAATCCAGAACCAGATGAATTTGTAATCAAAACACTTGTAATCTCTAAATCTTGGCTAATCAATCTTGCATTTCCAGTTATTACTTAAATTGGGAAAATTTCTTTAATTTATTCAAGAAACACTTCATCATTATTTTGAAATCCCCAAACTAAATATGGTTATATAATATCATAATCAAATATGCAATTTTAAATGAAATTAGAATTTTTAATTTTTATCTTCTTAGATTTTATATAAATTATACTATCTGTTGAATTAGTAACTAAATTTGATTCAGCTATCATATTATCTATATTAACACTACAATATGAACAATCAAAATTGAATATCAATCCAGAATTTATAAGATCATTCTATTGGTATTGATGCATAATATTCTTTTTCATTATTGAATTCTTAATTTCAATTTAGAACTCAAGTTAAGTTGACAATTAAATCAGTGAAATTTATTTCATTTGATTAGTAATCAAAAGTAAATTGTCATTAAGATTTAAATCAGTTAGTTTTAAGGAATTATAGTTAGATACTTTAGAAATTGATGTTTAAATATTAATGATAGGATAATCTATGGATTCAGCATTTGAAATTGTTAATGAATTCAATTCCAATACTTTAACATCATAGAAGTATAATGAAGTGACATGATATTTTATTGTTTTTTATAAACAATCTATGAATTAATGAAGACCTTAAAATACATAAGCAGAATGTTATGTAATAAATAAATCAGTAATTTTTAAAGAATCTATCTCTACAAAACTAAATTCTTTAATCCCACTTCCTCTCTCTATTTTAAGTGATGTTATTTAGACTTATTGAATTTATACATATATTAAAGATATCTCTTGTTATTCTAATTATTAAATGCTTGAAAGTGATGTTAACCAATTACCTAATAATTGTATTTCAGTTAAAAGAATTTCTTTGTTAGGGGAAAGATTTTATTTTATTAATATGAACTTTGAATATTCATCATAAGAATTTAATGAGAAATAAAACTTATCAAAAGTATATTACTCCACACTTATTTTCTAATTCCATATTACAATAGAATTGTTAAATAGTTAATTTGAATTAAATTTTAAATCTGATATCTGAGATTTTTAATTTAAATTAAAAATTGTGGATTAAGTAATAATTGTTGATAACACCTTGAAGCGATTAATTACAATTTTCGTTAATAAATCTAAATGAAAAAGATTTTCCACTAAACTTATCATACTGTTTTATATCTAAATATCCTCCATCGTTAATTAACCATATTATGTATTTAGTAATTGAGCTGATGTAAAATTGGAGATTATTGAAAAATGTCTTAATTCTATAGAAGTCTCAAAGTTTGAATGAAAATATAGTAGAATGACATTCTGAAATTAACTTTGTTTAAATAAAAAATTTGATAATTGAATTTTTAGCTCTGATTCAATAGCTTATATTCTGATAAAAGAATCAATGTTATTAATACTTAAATTAGAGGATTCAAATTAATCAATAATCACATTTTCAGCATTATTAATAATTATCTAAGATTTATCTTATTCAATAGAACTATCATATATTATTTGAATTAGTTATATAGTTTAAAGGAAAGCACTATGAAATAAAAGTTATTTGATATTTCCAACTTGAATTGGATTCAATTTAATACCATCAAATTTAACATTTTTAAAGTTTATAATTGAAATTGTTTTATCATATGAAAAGGTGGTAAATCCATTTCCTTATATGTTTAGTTCTACATTTCTAATATATAATTAAATATAAATAAATACATAGCAGAAAATATATTCTAACTAAATTTTTGCTGAATACTTTTATTACCATTAATAATACAAAGCTGAGTTTCTTGGCTTACAATATAAATGGAAATGGTTTAGATAACTTTTTGATTAGCTAACAAATAAAACTATTGAGTTTCAAACTATTTTTATGAAATGATTGATTACTTCCTTAAAACTAGAGGATGAAAATAAATCATTAATTAAAATATTGGACTATTTGAATTAAATAATTTGTTCCTCTTAATCTAAATCCATCAAAGCTCTGTTGAATTTATTGATATCACAATATAAATTTAAATTAATGTCTAATCTTTTTAGACATTAAGTTTATGGGCAATCAACATATATTCCTAAATGCTTATCGTATGCTCCTGTATATCCTTTTAAGCATTAATTTGAAGTATATAAAAACTCTTGACTATTGAATATAGGGTTAATTAATTTAATTTCATTTTCATCTCTTTAACGACATAAAGAACAATTTATAGGACAGACAATACATTGATTATTATCCAAACTATAACTACGTCCTTTTATTGTATTTGGACATTTAACACATATATTTTTATTATCCATAATTAAGCATTCAAGACAGTTATCTGGACATTTTGGTATGCATTCATTATTTTAGATTTCATATCCTGAAATACAATTAATACACACAACTTCATAACTTTCATTATCTGGACTTGTTCCATATTCAATAAATGAATGTGCTTAAAATATGTCGTCAATTTCAACTTTATAGTATTGACGAATTTCAGTTTTCCACTCATCTTTTGACTTTTTATTTTATTAAAAACATTTTGAACAAAATAGTTCTTATGGACAAGGTTCACATTATGCTGTTAGTTTATTCGCAAAATAACCATCTTCACAAATAATGCATTAATAATTAATTTATTGATTCATTTGACCAATCATACATAAGTAGCAATTATGATTATATCCCGAGCATTATTCAACAAAAGAGATGGGTCCAATATCTTCAAAATCAAATAAATCATATTTGAATGATTTAGGCCCAAATAAACATTAATATTTTATTGCTGTTATAATGCAGTATTCACATTCAAAGAATTCGTTTAACTCACAAGTTTTAGAGGATGCATTATAACAATAAAATTTATGACATTTAGCACATTCTGTTGTCACTTCTCCATAATAAGGTACAAAATCATAATCTAGAGAATTGATGCGTTTATTTCCAGGAGTTGTTTCATATGCAATTTCACAATTTTCCAAAGTATTTTCTATACAATCAACTCCATTTAATGATAAATAATATTTATTCTAATCTACACATCTTAAACATTACATAAAGAATTCATTAATTAAGTAATTCATTTAACGTTGACATATAGAACAATTAAGTCCACATTTTAAACAGGTAGCTCCAACAGGTTCATATGTTTAAGGGCAAGAAAGACATTTAAGATTATTATCTTCAAAATTACAAGTTATACATTGATTTGGACATTACTCACATTATTAATCTCTAGATAAGTAAAATCCTTTTGTGCATTCTAAGCAATTAGATGATAAGAAATTAGATTAGATACAAGCTGGATTTGATAATGTACATTAATGATTAGAGAAGTAATGATTCTATTTACAAATGACATAGAGATCATAAGATAAATGTAATTGAAAGGGAATTAAGAAGCAGTTTTATAAATTGTCTTCATGATTACAAAAGTCTTATGCTCCTTATATCAATTATAAGTTATTATCCTAATTAATGGAATAAAGATCGTATTCTGTAGTATTTCTTTAAATTTTTCTATAAGCACCTTGATCAAGTGATGTTTATTGTGTAATAAGATCAGTAGTACAAATAGATTTTAAATACCAAGTAGTTGGATTGAATAGACAATCGACACAAAGTAGATCTAAAGTTGATTATTATGGACTAAAAAGGATATAGATAAATAGATTACCATTATATACAATTTTAAGTAGTAGGTAGTAAAAAGTACCCAAATTAACATCTTTAATCTAGAGAATCATATTTAATATCTGAAAATATTAATGTTGGATATATTTAAGTAAAGGGCAAACAAATTTTATCTTTTTCTAGATACCCATTATTACAAATGCATAAATGTTTATCTTGTAATAGTATTCTATTTGATTCAGATGAACAGGTTAAACAATTATTAGGTTGAGGTCCATTACAAGTAGCACAAGTATAATAGCATTCTAAAAATGATAATATAATGATACCATAATAGAATTCTTAATCTTAATCATAATTATAAATGAATTGAAATTTAGCAACTTATGCTTTAATTCTTCTTACATTGATAATATCACTTCCAAATATTAAATAATATTTAGTATTAATAAATAATCCAGCTTTAGTGTCATCAGAGAAAACAGCTTCATCTGAATCAAGATTACCAGCAAAATACTTAATTTTTAATAATGTTTTAGGTCCTGTAGTTCTACCATATTCAAATTAAATATAATGCCATGATGTAAGTGCATCCAAATACATTATAGGTTCTTCATCAATAAATAACCATGCAAATATTTTAGTATTAGTTTATACATTTTATTATTTAACAGGAATAGAATAATGATTAGATTCAATTATATACTCTGTATATTATGGATCTAATCTATCTAACATAGCTGTAATTTTTAATATTTCATCTCCAATATATAAATTATTGCCATAGTTTTTATTTGTAGTTATACGAAGTAATAAATATTCAATTTTTTTGACTGCATCTATTGAATCATATTTAACCCACCCAGAAATACAAAATCGTTTACCTACTTATTCAATATCAAATATATTTTAAGTATCACCTTTGAATATATATACTTCTGGATATAAATCCACTCTTTATTTACCTACCACTCTCTCTGGAATCTTGCAATTATTTTCTACCTCTTCAAATTTCTATTCAGAATAATCTGTAAACTACATTAACTTAGATAATCTTCCTCTAAATATTCCAACCGTAAATACATCTATCTTTTTTATTATTATAATATTAATTACATATCCAGTGCCTCCTATTATAAATTTTACTTTCTTCATTTCTCTTAATATATCTCCAATATTATTATTGCTAACATAATTACTTGTTTAAAATATCACTTATTTTTATTCGATTGTTATCATTGTTAATATCCATGTACCTTCATATTCTAAAGGATTGTATTCAAAATTATAACTATTAAATCCAGGCCAACCCCAACTATCTACTGTTTCAACTCTTAATCTATGTATTACTTTATCTGATTCTTCATCCAGTACTCCATACATAAACATTACTATTCTATCATCATCAAGACATTTCAACAAAAACATCAATTAATATAGTCTTCTATCATAATTTGCTTATCCCTCTACTTATGGATATGTCTTAACCTACCATAAAGGTATTGAAAAACTCCAAAATCCAAAACTTTAAGATGTACTCATCTCATCAATTATTCTTTCTTCCATTGGGTAGTATTCATTAAGCAAACTAGTTTCATAATTTGTAAATGGACAACACTTACCTACACATAAGAGCAGGATTTATGAAATCATTATCATATATTTAAATCTACTGAGATTTTAACAATTCATCACAATTTCTTAACTAATTAATTAATTACTTGTTGAATACTTCAATCAATGATTTTAATCAATTATAAAATACAATTTATTTTTTATTAGTGAAAATTTATTTTGTTATCATTCTCAAACATCTTTCAAATTATAATCATTTAAATTCATTCTTTTACCCTATTTATTATATTTTATTAAGAATTAAAACATTTCTTTTTTTTAATAATATTTTAATGAGGAAACTATTTAAATTACACAATATTTTTATTTTTAAATATTATTTATATATTTTGAACAGTAATATAGTATTAAAATTCATTATAAAAAAGAAATTTTCTAAACCTTAAATTATTAAGATAAAGGAAATTATGTAATCAAAATTTAATTCATTTGAAAAAAATGATCAATCATTCGTTATTTATTAGAAAATATTGATTCATTAAATTCACAATCATTATTCTCTTTATTTTATACTTTTGATTCTTTTTCCACCTAATGTACATTTGATTTTCATATTCGAATATGAACCATTTATCTTTTTATAATTACATCTTTTTTAATTTTTAAAAACCATCTTCTTTAAGATACAAGTTCTTCTGTATTTCATGATAAGTTTTTTCGCTGTAGTATATTTGAATCCTAAAAATAGAGACGCCTAATTTAAAGATTTATAATTTATACATCTATAATTTTCCAACCAGATTGAAAAACTAAATGAGTAAGGTAGAAGTATTTACTTTTTGAAACTTTCTTAGATGGTTTGCTTGTATGTCTTTATGTTGATACATCATATTTATTCATCTATTTAAAAAAAGAAATTTTAATAAATGTTTTAAACTTCTAATAATATCCATAATTTATATCAATTATTTTCATTTACTTCACAATTAATTTAGAAATTAATTAAAATTTTCAAATAATTAATTCATAATGCAATATAAATATTAATTTCTTCATTTGTTTCTATTTCACATTATATTATAAATTATTAAATCTATATTAATGTTTGGGTTGAAGAAAAAAGATTATGAGAAAATCTTAAAATACATATTTGCTCTTTGAGACAATAAGAAATCACAAAAAAGATATTATTTTCTAATAAAGATATATAATGAAAAAAAAAAAGTTAATAAAATTAGAATATCTAAATTCATAATGAACTCTAAAATATAAATGATATTGTAATAATAAAATATTAGCATAATGAATCATAATTTATTGCACATATTTAATAAGTAAAAAAACAAAAAAAATAAAAACTTATTTATAAAACACTGTTAAATTTTTTCACTATTTTTTTTTTTGCATAATTTTTTTCTTATTCTTATTCTTTTTTTCTTTAATTAATTGACAAATTTTATTCAAGACACTATTATTTTCTTGAATCTTCTCTTCAAATTTAGCATCTATTTTGTAAGAATGTGGGTCTATATTGATTAAGTGTCTTTTTCTATCATTTAATATGGGACTTTTATCTTTTTAAATCACTAGTTAGGTGCCAATAATATCTTCATCAATGACTTCAATTTTATTATTTTATTCATCAATGAGTACGCCATCTTACGATTTATTAAGATTGAAAAAATCAAAATTGTTATTAATATAGAAAAAGCCTTGCTAAATGGAAGATTTGAATTTATCTGATGCTTTTTCGTAATTCTTGAGCTTTTTATTCTTTTTGCTAAAGGTAAAAGTGATATACTTTTAATCACATTCAATCTCTTTGAAATCTTAAAAGTTAATTATTTATCCATTATCCATCCCTGATGCTGCTAATTTTTTATTTGTAAATTCAATATATAATTATCATTTATAAAGTAAGAAATTCTAATTCATCATAAAATTTATTTCAGATAATTGAAACAAGTATACCTATCGTAAAGATTACCTAGAATCAATCAAGATTTTGTTGGAGTATTTTAAATTTTTGATAAATTTCAATGAGATAGGAATGAATGGAAATTCTAAAATTAAATTTGATTATTCTTTAACATTTTTACTTGATAAGACTAAGCAATATATTTATGAATTAGATTATACGATTTCAAATCTAGAAAAAAGGAAATTATTTAATCAACTCCATCTTCAAAAGACTCTTTGTTTTATAGTGATGTAATAATTCAAACATTATTTTTTAACAACTAAATGATTAAACTTATAGTTTAATCAGAATTAGAAGTTTAGAAATTCAGTTAGTCTTTTTTCAAATGTAGTTCTAATCATAATCATTTATTGTTGAATAAAAAGATACTCAAGTAGAGTAAATATCTAGATTGAAGAATCAATTATAATTATACTTAATACTAATACTAAAATCAAAATCTCAGTAATCATACAAAGAGAAAATCTTTCATATTGTTGATATATAGATGCAATATTAAATTTAACAACAAATAACAAGATTTTTAGATATATATATAAAGTTTTATAAATTAATCATAATTAACATCAAATCCTACTTCCATATTAATTAAATACAGTATCATATTTATATAATGATTCTTAAATTTATGAGAATCCAGAAGAGAAATACTTATTGTATTAAAGTGTTTGGCTTCTTAAATTTTATTCATAAATCTAATTTTCCTATTTATTTTATTTATAATGTTCTTTTAGATTTTCCAAATACTCTATATATAAATAATGTAATTATACTTGATTCAAATAATAATTTTGGTCTTTCTTCTCTAACCAGATCAAAAACCTTTCTATATTTCTAATGAGCATATGTTAATTCTGCTTTCTTATCTAGAGGATCTTGTTTTTCTTATAAATATGAACTCGAAACAACAAATATAGGAGGAAAGATTAATTTGTATAATTATTCTTAAGTCAAATAATCTTGTTTTATTTTACATTTTAATATCTTTAATAAGGCTTAGAATTCTTACTCACTAAAATGGTATCCATATTATTCAATTAAATCCTTAATTTAGTCTTTTGATAAATATCCAATTTTCTTTGTTGGATATTTATTACTAATGACCTTCCAAATTTCATGAATATCACTAAAAACCCATTGATGTAATTCTTATTTTAATTGATTTAATTCTCTAATTGATGAAATAATTCTTTCAAAAAATCTCAATAGAAATTCTTGATTCCATTATATCATTAATAGATTAGTTTATTTTTGGATATTTGAATTCTAATGATTTTCCATACCTTATGGTAATATAAAATTCTTAAATTCTTCAAATTAAATGTCTTCTTCTAAGAAACAAAAATCATGAATATATTCCCATTCTTTTAATGAACAATGTACTTAACCTTCTAACAAAAATTGATGAAACTTCTTCTTCGTAATATAACCTCTTTTTAATTAATCAATTAATGAAAATGCTAAATGAATATCAAAATGATGATGTTGAGATTAAGCAATTCTATAATTCTCTATCTAAGAGATATATTGTTAATAATTACATGAATATCCCAAGAAGATATTGCTTTTAATAAATGTGCTAAATCTCTTTCAATTTTCTTATTATTAGTTTTTATAGTCGTTATCATGAAAAATTGTTATAAAATTTAATTGAAATATTTTTAATTATTGTTTTTTTTTTGTAATTATGAATTATTCAATAGCTAAAAGATGTAAGTATTTAATTATTGAAATAATATAAATTATGTATAAATTAAATACAATACAAGGCCATTCATTTTTTAATTTTTAGGCTCCATTAAACTACTTTTCAAAAAGAAAATTCTTTCAACTGGCAAATGAAATAAAACCAAAAAAGAGAGATTCTTTTGGACTAATAGTTATTTCACAGTCTCTTCCAAAAGGTTTTTGGTTTAGAGATTATGATGCAGTTAGATCTGTTAATAAACGGTTAAAGGAAAGTCGTCCTAATAATCACAGAATACAGAATCCAATTTATTTTAAGAGAAGAAATATTCAAGAATATTTATAAAACTATACAACTAGAGCATGTACACCAAATCCTACTAAAAAATGGAGAAAATATCGTAATTTGATTTTGGAGAACAATACTTATATTTAAATGTCAAGAGAGTAAATAAAATAAAAATTTTAAGAGACTCTAAATTTATTGATTCCTAATAAATAATCTTCACCTCCAAAGAGTAAACGTGGTTCATTCTTAAATTAGCAATAATAACAATGTTTAATTGATGTACATACTAGTTAACAATCTAAAATTAAACATTTTAGTAGGCAAACATCAAAAAGAAAGGATGAAAGTATGAGATCTTTCGAAAGTCATTTTTAAGACATAAATTGTGAACAAAGCAATTTTAATCATTCATATTTTTAAGAAAAACTTATATCATCTAATTAGATTACTCCTAGAAATAGATTTTTCAAGGATTGCTTTAGATTATATGGAATAGATTCTTAAATTTAAGCACCAAAAAATAAATTAATATTTACTGATTCTGTATAATTAGTCGAATCCTTAGAAACTAGATGTGATAAAAATGAAGCTATCTAAATCTAAACTCAGAAATCTAATTCAAAGTAGAATAATTTATTAAATTTAATTAAGAAATAAAGACAAAAGAATTTATAGAACAAGATAGCATCTCCAAAGTTTTCTAAGTTAAATAATTCAAACTCTAAAGATAATAAAATTCTTAATATCTATTTTCCATCTCTCAAAAAAAACTATGCAAGAGATCTTTCTTGATTGTATTAATATACTTTTATATTATTAAAATATTAGTTAAATAAACAAACATTAAATTTAATCAAATTATAACAATATTAAAAATAAATTCATAATCAAACTTAGAGTTATTTAGAATTTACATATCTTATGTTACTCATAATGGTATATAAAATTTCAGAAAGCGTTTTGATTCAATTTGAAATAGATAATCTGAATTCTAAATGAATCCAAAGAAAAAATTTCATTTCAGATTATCGAATACATGGATTAGTTTGAAGACTATAAATATAAGTATTTGGATCCAAACATAATTTACGATTTGTAATACATCTCTCTGCATAAAATAGGATTAATTTTTTAATAAATAATGCAAGAAATTTTTGTATTAAATTATGTAAAAAATAATTTTATTTAACTTTTAAAGATATTTAATTATAATAACTAAATAACTAAGGTTAAGTCAATATAAAATACTACTTTTGCTCTTTATCTAAATTAGTTATATTAAGTTCATTATTTCTTATTTTTTAAATAATTCTCATTCATTTTCTCCTTTGAATGAAAAACTCATTTAAAATATCGAAACGAATAGGACTCCAGTAGCCTAAATTTCTGTTCTCTTCTATCATATTTAAACAATTTTAGATGTCATATTACTAGGAGTACCACAATGACAAGTGAAAGTTTGATTTGTAAAAATACTAAAGACAAAATCAATAAGTTTGATTCTTTTTTTTTAAGATAAGAATGTTTTCTAATTTAATATATCTATGAAAGGTATTTATATGATGAATGTAATGTAAAATTTTAAGTCATTAATGGATTATCTTAAATGCAAATTTTTTGGATAATGTTTTTATACAAGTTGATTTGAACAATTGATGCAAAGAATCAGTATCATAATAATCTATAACTAGATTGATATAAGAAATGTAATGTTCGAAATGATAAAGTTTAGTGATTTGATCATTTGAGAGAATTAATTTCTTAGATAAGATTATTAAATCTTTCACCTTTGATTAATGACTTATCATACATTTTGATGGCTACTTTATTAAACTTTTGAAAAGTTCGCATTTTAACAATAACATAGCTACTTTTACTAATGCTTGGTTTTATAGAATAGATTTTATCATCACAAGTAGATATTTAAAAAAGATTATGTTGATAAACAATAGAAAATTTAGCTATCTTCTATTTTTTTAAGATATTAATTGCTGATTAGTATTATTATGTAATTTATTATTAGATTATTATAAATTTTCTTTAGTGTTTAAATAAGGTTATTAATGATTAAAGATGTTGTTATCTTCAAATTTAGATAATTTTCTATCTTAAGTAGGAGTTCTAATTTAGAAGTAAGTAGTAAGATTGTTAGGTTGATAATTGTTTTATTTAGATTGAAGAAGTTTAGAGGAATTATAAGCAATGTTTTCTTTATTATTAATTAATTAAAGGCGTTTCTATGGAAAGTTTATGAATATTTATAAATCTGTTAATTATTAAATATTAATACAGAAATAGACTATAAAAATATTAAACATATTCTTTTTAATAGTAGGAAATCTAAAATCCTAATTTACTCATCTCCTTTATGTACCTATTACAATCTAAAATCAGAATAAATTAAGTGTTTTTTGTTTTGAACTTTTAATACATAATTCACTTAACAATATAGTTTAATTTCTTTAATATATATTCATAGAAGTTATTTTGTAAAAAGCATGTTTTTCATAATTTTTTAATAAAGAAAGTAGATCTTTAGATTTTTTAAAATTAGAAAAATTGGTTCATTTTATATTATTAAAGAACAAATTGAATTTATATAATATAATATATATATTAAGAATTTTAATATAAAATTTTAATTATTTGAAAATCAAAAAGAAATAATTACAGAATTTGGTATAAATTACTTAAATAATGTAATAAATATAAATGATCTTGAATAAAATTGTAAATTTAAAATTAATATTTTAAAAAGCAAGTTTGTTTAGACAAATAAATTAAAATAAATCTAACCTATTAATATATTTAATAAATGATATTAAAATAGAGATGTTATAATGGAAGGATATTGAAATAATTTGTAATAAAATTGATTAAGAATTTGTATAAATAACAGGTATATAATTGAAACAACTTAATTAATTAATCAAAAAGAGAATGTCAACACAGTAATCCTTATATAATGATGGGTTTGAAATGGATAGTTTTAATTGAATCTATTTTAGGTGAGGGTTTAGATTGAATAGATAATTATTCAAATTTTGGATTAATATTATCTGATTTATATGGTTTAAATGCTGATTTGTTAGGTACTGATTTAATAATGATTAATAGATACATAAATTGGCATAGAAAGCAGTAGGTTATTCTTCTTTTTCAGAATCATCATAAATTTGAGTCATTTTGCGTGATTGTTTTGATATTGATTTTTGTAATTTAATTTGTTAAAATGAACTAGAATTTTAGTTTGAATGTGTTTATAATAAAATTAAGTTGGTCTAATAATAGTAAATAAAAATATATACATTTGAAAGTATTTATTTTTTGATTGAATAGATTAATTTTTTAATTCTTTTAAGTACAAGATTAGTTGGAGCAAAAGGATAATTTCTAAGAATAGATGGTTTTCTCATGAGTAGAAATTAATAGGTAGTATATATAATTTTAGGACCATTCTATTCTTTGATAAGTTATGAAAGTGTGATACGTTTAAGAAGAGATTACAACTAAAATAATGTTGAATATATTTACTTGTTCAATTAGTTAATCTTCATTCTTTTACATAATTAATTATGATAGTATTCGTTAAAATTCAATATTATATGAGACATGATGTGTTTTAATGGTTGGATTGTTTGCTTTGATTTATTGTGTATTTAGTTAGATTCTTTTAATTAATGAATGTAATTACTTTTAATTATTCTAAGTTTGAACAACATATTATATAGGCGTTCTATTAGTAAATATGGTAGTGATCTAATAAATAGATTTAATGTATTTACAACTCCATTTTCCCAAATTGATGAGTTTTTATTAACTTGAAATTACACACTTTGATTTATTTCGAATATTGGTTCCATTGGTTTTTGAATTTGAATACTATAATAATTAATATTTTAATAACGATTTTAATAAAAATATATTAGTTTTAATGAATATAGCAAGTCCAAGTTTTCATATGAATTAAGAAAATAATCACTAATTAAATGAAATAAGTTAATGTCTTAAATACACTGCTTATATAATTGATAATAATGTATGTAAATTATTGATATATAATATCAATAGATGATTCTAACATCCCCATTACATTAGACATTAAGTAATTAAACTGTAACATTGGATTAAGTACTTCCTGCTAGATTAGAAAAGTATTTTTACAATATTTACATTAGTTATATGATGGCTACTATTGAATAAGATTAAAATTTCCCACAATATATTTCAAATTTGTCATTGCAAGAGATTCTTAATCAAATTAGACATGATTAAATACTTTAATTTGCTAAACCTCTTGGTATTGATATACAAATAGTTTAAGCTTAGTGATCTAACAATAAGAGTAGAAATAATTCCAAATTATAAATACATAATCCAATAAACAAATTGGATTTCAATAAGTAACAAACTTATATTAAATATAGAAAAAAACAGATGGTTTGTTATCTAATTAAATTTTTAATAGTAAAATTAATAACACTAGATCAATTAGTCCATAACCTATGAGTACAATTATTCATAAAACTTAATCCAATACATAATCATAGATTCCAATCCTATAAACTGAATCAGGATTTATTAATGATTAATTCATGAACTTGAATCCTAATTTATCAAGTAGTAATAGTTTATTAAATGATACACCTTAAAGTTATTAATAACATTAATTAAACAAATGGACTGACAAATCTAAAGAAAAGATTCTATTTCAAGATAATTTTATGGTAGAAGAAGAAACAACTAAATAACCTAAACCAAATACTATTATAATTAAGAAAAGTGAGGATCCTTAATTTTTTTAATAATTAAAAAATGCTCGTGTTGCTTCACCAAATTTAAAATAAGTAAAAGGATCAGGTTTATCACCAGAACCTTATAATTAAAATAAATCTAAATCTCCAGATGTTTTATAAGTAAATTTACCAACTAATTGTAAGAAATGGGAAACAAATTCAAATATTAAATAATTATCATAATAATCATAATAATAACCTTAAAATAAATTACCTGATCATTTTAAAAAATTATTAACTGATAGTAGTAAAAGATAAAATATTAGCAAACCTTTTGATTCAAATAATACTAAATTTGCTCTTATTTAATCTAATTCAAATGCTCATTTAAAAAAGACTAAATAAACAAAATAATAAATAATTTAAGATTCTTTAAATGATAATTAAATAAAGGTTGTTTAAAGTGAAAAATAATTCACTCCAAGAATGAATGAATAAGAATATACAACTAATTAAGACATTTAGATGATGCTTAGTGAATAATAATCAATTCCTAAAAGTAGAAGTTAGAATAAAAAATAAGATGAAAAATTTAATGAATATATCTATCATTAGAATTAAAATTTTAAAGATCATTTTTCATTTAAACCTTAATTTGAATAAAAATAATTTAAATAAATAGAGGTTAAGTAGGAAATAACTCCATAAATTATATAATAATAATTAGTTGAATCAAAATCTATAAGAGGAATATCACCATAAAATAGATCAATTTAATAATAATTTAAACAATAAAATAATATAATTTAATAACCTCCAATACCTCCTAATCAATAAAAAGAACCTATTTAAATTAAATTAGATATTAAATAATTTATGAATTCAAACAAATTAAAAGATTAATAAGAGCGTACTCCAAGATCTATTAGTCCAATTTATAGTTAACGATAATAATTAGGTATTTAAATTAAAATTTCATTTAGGGGTAACTAATGAAAATGGACGATCTTATTTTGTCAATTTGAATTTTTAGAAATGATTTATTAATTAATTATAAATGAATTCAATAATTATCTAATTTCATTTATTTATATTGAGATATTATTAATTATATTATCTATCTAACCATAAATTGAAATTTCATCATTATAAAATTACATAATTGATAATTTATAATTAATTAAATATATTAATGATGTTTTCTAAACAAATTCAACATCCTCAATCTCAAAAGTCTAGTGATTCTAGTTTATCTAATTAACAATTTAATTAAAGGCCTTTTCGATATGAAAACTAATCATCAATTAAAACTCATTGGTAAAAACTTAAATCAAATGAAACTGACAATGATCCTATAACAAGAAGGGAAAGAAATGTTAAACCAATAGTAATAAATGATTATTATATTAGACTATCTTATAAGAAATTATAAGTTGCAACAATTAAAAAAAACTGATAAAATTAGTTAGTTCATTTCTATAATCGGAATAGCAATTAACTTAAATTTATGAATAATTAGAAAAATAGTCAATAGTTTCCCTCTTTTTAAAAATTCATCAAATGCAGAGTCCTTAACTTGTATAATTTATGCATTTACTTTATGATTCTTTGTTTTCTTTGGATTCATCAGTTAGTTCTAAGATTTATACTCATTAAGATGTTCTTAAATACATACTTTTATCAAATTATGAATCAATTTAAGGATAAGCAGGTTAATTGACTAGAATACTTGAAATTTTATCAGAAATGTAAATTCTCAATCCTGATTTTTTGGCATTTGAAGAAGAATTTTAAGTTGATATGGAGGAAGTATAATATTAAATTTATAATTTAGAATTCTAATTCATACAATAAAGTTTAATTAAGAATTCTATTTTTGATAAGTTCAATTGATATTTTAAGAGCTTTGAAAGGTTCAGTAACTTTGTTTGAAAGATTAGAATAATTTGTATTTTCATAAATTAAGAATGGATAAATGCCAAATATAAATGATATGTAAACTTTAGTGATAGCTTATATTTTATTGAGTGAATAATTAGATATTGCTAATAAGTTAGGTTATTCCAAATAAGCAGTAGAAATTATAGGAAAGTCTTAAGATTATTCAATTTTTGAATTAAAAAAAAGATTTATGAATAATGCAATGAAATTATCATAAAAATATTTGGGATCTTAAGTTTATGATTAAATTGTTAGTATGAATAGATCATTTAGTCCAGGATTTAATAGATAATCAATGACTCATTTTAATTAATCAGAAAATATATCATATTAATTTCTGGTTAATTAATTAAAGATGGATTATACATTAAATAATGATGAAAATTTTTAAATAGATTCTAAATGTAATAATTTATTGACTAGTCCTTTAATTTATTAAGTTATGGATAAGTAATATAAATTATTATTATTATTGTTAGACTTTTACCATCTACATAAAAAAAGGAGAAAGTGAATTCAATTTTCACTGAATAAAGTTAAATTGAAAAAAAGAGTTAACCTATCATAATAAAAAAATAGTTCTCTATTAAATAATTGAAATAAGAGAATATGATATAATCTCAAACTCAACAATAAGTATCAACTCCATCTTAAAAAAACTCATAATAAGTAATATCATTAAATAATTAAATTAGATGTCTTAAACTTAAGGATTTTAATCATCATAATTTAAACCATAATCAAATTTTAATGTTAAACCAGGTTTAGATTCTAATGAATTTGAAATTTTATAAAATAAATTAGGCCGTCAATAACAAGAATTAGAAGAATTGAAATAATTGTATAATACAAATATGGCTTAAAAAAAGAATGAACTTAATTAAGCTAATTAATAAAATTAATAAAATGATTAATTAAAGAAAAAAATTGAAGTTTTGGAAAATAATTTAGTTTAATTAAAGAATGAAAATACTACTTATAAAAAAGAAAAAGATCAAAAATAAAGTGAAGTAAATGAATTAAGATCATTCATCTAAGATTTATAAGATAAATAGTTGAAATTAGAAAAATTAGTTTAATAGTAATAATAATAATAATAATATCAACAATAATAATAACAATAATTATTATAATTATAATTGTAATAGCAATAATAATAATAAGCTTCTCCATAATAATAATAATTACCAAATCCTGGATTATAATATTTAAAAACATAATAAAGTAGTTATTCAACAAAAACTAATACTTAAACTTAAATGAACATTTAAATTCCATCAAATAATACAGATGATAAAAATAGATTATTTGTAAGAGCTTAAAGTTAAATGAGTCATTCTCCAGGAGAAGAATTTAAAAATGAAATGGATGATACAAGTCCTAGAATAATAAAATAAAATTAAGCATATTTACTATAATTATTAGATATGTTAGATTTAAATACTTCTTTCACTAAAACATATACTAAATTACATTCAATTAATGAAAATAATTCATGGGAAAGTGATGTATCAATAGTTCACAATTTTAAACTTGAAGGTTTAATAACTGATTCAAATGAAGGTAAAGTACTAATGTTAAAAGCATATAATTAATAAAATATTGCCTGTTCAGAATCAATATCATTTGATCTTTTAAAAAGTCTTCTTTTTTATGTTGATTTTCAAGATACTCTTCCAACAAATTTACCAAACATTAGTACAACTCATTAATTCTTTAAATATCTTATTCTACCATATACTGCAGTAATATAAGATGAAAATACTTAATAATATAAAATTTAATTATGGCCTAAACCTTATGGATTATTAAATGGATTAAATTTAAAATTAGATTTTTTAGATCTTAATTGTTTAGTATATGTTCATCATTTAGAAACAGATTAATTTAGAATAATTATATTAGATCCAGCCAGTTATGATTGTTTTAAATTAGATTTAGAGATGGATTATTCTTCTATGGATGCATTCTTTTTAGATGCAAAATCTATCAAAGATGAATATAATTATTATTGCAAAAGTAATTTATTAAAACTTACTGATAAAACTCCTAAATTTGGAGATGATGATGTAGCTGAAGCATTAGTAGAAAGACATTTTTCAAAAGATAAAGTTAAATCTGTTTAAGCAGGAATTAAATAAAATTAATCTTATGGTTAAGAAAATATGACATTGAAATAACCACTTGAATTTCTCAAATTCATTAAATAAATTGTTTAGATTTTTGAATAATAACTCAAATTATAATAAATAACATTTCCAAATAGTTTACTTGGTATGAAATATTTCAGATGTAAAACTTGGAATGCAGGTACTAAAAGCTAAATACAAATTGTTAAAGAACAATTAGATCAATAATAAATTTCTATATATTTGGCTAATTGTTTTGAATCTTTTGGTCCAAATAAATCTAAACTTAAAGTTAAAGGAAGCACTAATATTAATTTTTCTGCTATTTAAAGAGAATTTGCTGTCTCTTACGATAAATTACAAATTGAAGAAAGAGCTACTATTTTATAAACTATTTTATATTCATTTAATTTGAATATTTTTGAAAAAGTATGTGAATAAGATGAACAATAATTTGATAAAAATCCTATTGTTTAAAGTATTTATGATTGTGGTTCATATAGAAGGTATTTAATATAAATAATTTAGAATTATTGCTTTTGATAATGGCAAAATTTCTTAAGTAACTGTATAAGTTATAGGATCAAATAGAAGAATGTGTGGTATTAAATTTTCTGTTTTTAATGTTGATGAAACTATTGAAAATGGAGTTTTCTTACCTGTTTCATAAAGTGAATGGGATACAAGAGCTATGGAAAAATAAAAAATCAAAGCATCAGTTTAAAATGTTCCTTTTGCAGAATACTTATTAACTTAAATTCTCAAATGTCCAACAACATAAACTGTATTTAATTTATTTTAATATAGATTTTGTTTAAAAAGATTTTAAATGCGGATTTCAAATCTAATTAAATTAATAGTAATGAAATTAAGAAGAGAAAGACTTTCATTGAAAGAATCGATAATTTATTAACATGGTAAGAGGTCATTGCAAATTTATGAGTATTAAATTAATTAAATCAATTGTATATCTCTACATTTTTAATTATTATAATATTAAGAGAAAATCTTTTTAAATATTTTTATTCATTTCTACAATAAGAAAACTATAAAATTATTTATTTAATTCAATTATTATTATTAATATTAAATTAATCTGATTTTACTATCTTTATATTTATAGCAATCGATTATTGAAGAATAAGTTTTCTCAATTTTTTAATACATCTCTAATTCTTACAAATTTGAGTTTCAACTACCATACAGCTAGATGATAAACAATTTAAATTTTTATAATCTTGATCAATTTAGTTTATTTGTGACTTAATACTTTTTTTTACTAAAATCTTTAATATAATTGGTATAATTAATGCGAAAAAAGAATACTTAAATTTAACAAAATATTCTAAGCATTGCTATTAATTAACTTAAATATTCGATTTCTAGTTATTAGTACCTAAGATATTTTGATAATGATTAATTCAGGATCATAAGCGATTAAATTTAATAAAAATTCATGAATTTTTGATAGCTTTTGTTTCTGTTATAATTTTCTGTTTATTCATTGAGTTTATATTTCTAAAATATAAATAATTTTATTATTTATTATTATTATGAATTGATTTATTTGTATGTAATATTTGTATTATCTATTCCTTCTATCTAATCAATTTCATCTTATTGTTTAATAATTATTATTTGATTCATTCTATCCTTTTAAACTTTAAATAAATATTTAAAGACAATTCGATTTATTATTTAATTATTAATATTTCTTATAATGTCTGACGATAAATTACCATTTGAACTTGATATCATCTAATATGATTGGTTAATCTTAGGAACTGGATATGAAGAAACTCTTTATAATGCACATCTAAGCAAAGTATTAAAGTCATCTGTAATACATATCTATTCACTCATTAGAATCTAATCTTAGATTTTGGAAATACTTATTCCAGTAACATAAGAACGATGAATTTTAAAGAATTTCATAAATTAGATTCTGAATTACCTACTAATTAAAATTTACCATATCTACATAAAAGACCTATATTTACAATTGTAGATCCTAATTAAAAATAATAGTAAATTAATCAACTATTTGCTAATCAAATTAATTCAGGATAAGAATTTAAACACTTTAATATAGATATGCAACCTAAATTACTTTTTAGTAATAGTCCTTCTGTTTCTATTATGCAATAAGCTAATTTAGATCAATATATGGATTTTAAGGCTGTTGAAAATTAATTTTTCTATGATTAAACTACTAAAACATTTAAATTAACACCTACATCTAAAAGTGATATCTTTAAATGTTAATTTCTTACTTTAAGTGAAAAAAAACAATTTTTCTAAGTATTCCATCTATTCATTATTTTAGTTACTCCATACACTTGTTAAAATATTTCATAAAGTTATCAATTATCAAATTGATTAAAATTCTACACAAGAATTTGATCAAAACACAACATCATTAGATGAAGAAACCTATCAAAAATATTTATAATATAAAGATCAATAAGCTGTATTATTTTTGAATGAAATCACTTCTAAATCATTAAATAAAGATAAAGTTTATGCTATATTATTTTATTCCATATGTTTTATTACTTAGAGTTTTCATAATCAAAATAATTTTATATCTACAGAGGAATTCATTACAAAATTTGGTAAATGCATCAAATCTATGGGTATTCATAGTAAATCTCCTTTTCTTTACACCAATTATGGAACTGGAGATATCCCTTAAGCATTTTGTAGAATATCAGCAGTTCATGGATCAGTTTTTATAACACAAAGTTAAATTAGAATATATAAAATAGACAAAAAAGATAATGAATATCTTATTTCATCAAACTTACATCAAGATTAAATTAGAATCAAATAAGGAATTATAATGTGTAAATAAATATATGATTCTTATATTTAATTGAATTAACCTGTAATTAATTAAGAACATTAATCAAAATAAAATTATGTTCTTATGAGATTGATTTTAGTTACAACTAAAAATTAAAAAGTATTATGTGAAGAAATTAGATCTTTAATACTTGATTAATTGATTGAAGATTAAAATACTTAACATTAATTAGATCCAAGTATTTATGTTATACCATGTAAACTATTCAGCAATAATCCTATATATATCTTTCGAGCAGATAACAATAGCAATAGTGCCTATAAGGATTATGAATTGTTTTATGTTTGGACATTATTAGAAGAGTAGAATTAGATAGAATTGAAGGAGAATTTAAAATAAATAATAATAGATATTGATTCAAAGTATAATGAAGGAGAAGAGAAGAGTATCAATTACATCTGCTATGAGAAAGTATTATTGCAGGAAATGAATAAAGGAGAGTATAGTTTTTAACCAAATACAGATGAAAATATGTATTGATCATAATTATATTAAGTTTCGTTACTACTGAAGATAATGACGATTTAGATTTGGATGCCCAAACAAAAGCATTTATGAAGAATGTTTAGAAGGTGAATGTTAATTTTGAAGAAAACTACTATATGGTTGAAAAGATAGCTAAAGAGTAATAACCATAAGAGTAAGAAATGGATAATCAATAGTATATATTGAATTAGTTAATGAATATAAAACAAAAAGAATGATAATAATTATTAATATTATTATTTTTATTTATTCTCCAATGAGAACTTCAGCATACTCTTTCATTGGAGTTCGAAAACATTTCTGGAAGGAAGTGTTATATAACATATAATTATATGAAGATTGTATAGAGATGACTGAAATTGTAAAATAATATAATATAAAAGAAATCTAAATAACCAAAATATATATTGCCATTGAAGTTATCAACAGTAATAGAGATAATGGGATAGGTAAGTAAAAATAATAGAAATTTCAGTGGATTTTAATTTAGATATAAAGATTCGACTAAATTAATGAATGGCCGATCTTAAGATATTGCTACGTAAAAATATATATTTATATGAATAGATTTATTGATATGGTAAGTAATTAAATAACTTTTTTAAATATTACGATGTTTTATTAAGCAATTGAAATAATTGGAAGAGGTAGCTCATCCAGTGTTTCTGTTTTAATTGATATTTTTTCTTAGGTATAATATGCTGTTAAAAGTATAGGAAAAGAATATATTATGAAAAACGATAAATTAAAAGTAAACATCTCTTTATTGTAGATATTATTTGAAAATGAGGTGAAGATTTTACAAGAATTAACTAAATATAATTAACACAATTATTTTGTTCATTTATATAGAGTCTTTGAGAGCCAAACATCTTATTATTTAATATTGAATTTAATGAAAGGCAAATCACTTACAGCCTTCTATAATAAAATCAAAGTAAGCAATAATATTAAATTATTTGAAATTAGAAATAATCAGATTCTAAGATATTTTCTCCAGATATTATAAGATCAATTATGAAGAGACTGCTTTCTGGTGTATCTCTATTACATTATCATTAAGTACATAAATAATTTAATTTAGATAATTCATAGAGATCTTAAACCAGATAATCTATTATTTCTTGAACCAAATAATGTAGAAACTCTAACAATTGCTGATTTTGGATTAGCAACTTATAGTAATGTCGAAAAGTAATAAAATATTGTTATATAGATATTCATATCCTATATGTGGTACTAAAGGTTATATGGCACCAGAAATTACTAATTATAAAGAAGGATAAATTAAATATGATCAATAAATTGATATTTATAGCATTGGTGTTATTTTTAATTGGCTGTATTTATATACTAATCCTAGACTTACTGGTGATATTGATAAACATAATCCTAAATTATAAAAATTAGATTCTATTACTTTGAATTTATTAAATAATCTTCTTAGAGCAAATCCAAAAGAAAGATTATCAGCATAAACAGCACTTGATCATCCATATTTTTAAAATGATGATGTTACAAAGAAGACTTTTCAATCTTAATATGGATTTGTAACTCCATTTATTATTCTAGGAAAATGTTGATAATGAAACCATTGTACATCATAAAGATTTAAAGAATTATTCTTTGCCTCTCCTTAAAAAACCTTAAAGATAAATTTGATACATATATATTTATATATTCTTTAATCTCTATATAATAATTTACTACTCTTTTAGTATTCTTAAATTTATACTTATATTAAAAAATATTATTAATGCTAAAAAAATACCTCTCTTCATCTTCATCTAATGAATAAATAAACAACAAATAGATAGTAACTAAAATAAGTATAGAAATATAATCAAAAATTTAGATCTAACTTAAAAAACAATAGATTATGGTACTCCTAAAACTTAACTAAATCTAGGATTAAATGAAAATAGTCCTTCCGATAATCAATATACTTTCTAATAACAAATCCATTCAATTAAGCCTTATTAACATAAATTACTCAGTAATTAAGTCAATTCAACTTAGAAAAAGATGATTCTCCTGCATTAAGTGGTTCCCCAATTTAAGACTTAGACAGAATTATTACAAAAAAGGATGATGAAACATTTAAATTTAGATCAGCATCCTAAAACTCTAAGAAATTACAATTCAAACCATAAAGTAGTGAAAAGAAATGTTCATCTAATGAAAAAATTAAAGTTTTTGATGTCTTTAATTAAAGTCCAAGAATGAATAAATAATCCAACGCATAAATTACTACTAAAGAAAACTTAACAGTTTAAATTCAATAACAGAAATACAGTTAACAAAATCAACCTAAAATGTCATCTAATAATCTAAATTAACAACATAAGAATAACGTATTATAAAAGAAATCATGTAAACCCCCAATATCAAGTAGATTAAATGAATCAAGAGATATTCTATAATATATGAGAAAATATTCAACAAATAATAAAAAAAGTATTCATTTCTTAGAAGGAACAGGAACACAAAAACATTCATTTTTATTTCATTCTCCATAACATAATGAATCTGCTGCATATAGTTCCTCAGGGAAAAATAATAATCAGGATATACATAATAATCTTAAGTTCGACTCTGATAATCATAACAATGAAAATATTCTTGAATTATTATTACTTTCAACTTAAGAACTTAACAACAAATTTAAAAATAAACAACTTGAAAGAAATGAATCAGAAGATAAAATACCTATGAAAATTAGAGTTAGAGCAGGAAGTAAATTTCCAAAAGACTTCTTTTGAATTAATCATAACTATTGTTAATTATCAATCACAATTCAACCTTTTTTTCATTACATCTTTTATTTTATCAACCCATAATTAAGCTGGATGTTCACATTCCTTTTAAATATTTTAATAATCTCACTTTAAAATAATATTTCTTTTTACTAGGAACATCTATATTGAATTATCCTTTCAATAATTCTATTGTTACAGATTTATCTAATATTATCTAACCCTTTATAAAATGTATTAATTAATATAAATACCTTTTTTAATCCTGTATTAGGATCAAAATATTCTAATTTCGGAATTTCAAAATCATATAAAATCATATTTCTTAATTTATATATCATCCACCCTATAATAATAAATTATCCTTACCTGTTTTCTTATTAACTAAACCAGTTATGATTACTTCAGGTTTCAGAGTTGCACTTTATTTTTTTTATGTAAATTCTTATGTTGTAATCTTTTTTAAATGTATCTAAACATCTTCAGGTCCTTTCTAAGTCCACAATTACTACCAATTAACATCTTTAAAAAATGGATGACTTTTTAATTCTCTATAAGTATTTTTTGAATCTATTCAAATTTATATTAATTTTACTGGGCAATCCACCACCTAATCTACTCAAAGGATCTCTGACTAATAATTTACTTATTAAGTCCATTCCATCCTAAGGAATTTTATTATTTTTAGAATACTAACATGATCTCACCTTCTAAAAAACTAAATATTCTGTTTAATCACAAAATGGAGTTGTTCCTGTAAACATTTTATATATTATGCATCCTAATGCCCATAAATCTGCTTAAGGACCACAAATATCATCTTCTAATAATTCTGGTGATACATATTCTGCTGTCCCTACAAATGTAGCTTTATGTTTCTATTAATATTAATCTATTTCATCTATAAATCTTTCATCTTATTTGCTTAACTCCCTTAATTCATTTAATTTATCTCGAACATTCTCTGGTAAATTATGTTCATCAAAAAAACTAGCTGTTCCAAAATCAATCATTTTTATATGTAAATTATTTGCTACCATTATATTTTCTGGCTTAACAACATCATTAATTTATTACTTTCACATCTCTATGTGCAATCCCATTTGAATGTAGTTATTCAAGTATTGTCACAATCTCAGCTGTATAAAATACTATTGACTGTTAACACATATTCCCTATAACATCATTATTTCTATTACTATTTATCTTTAGGAAATTTGCAAAATCCCCCCCTTCCATAAACTCTAATACTAAATATATTTATGCTGAACTCTGGAAACTAGCTATCATATTTATCAAACCAGGATGTTTAACCCTTGATAACACTTCTTTCTCTATAAAAACTTAATATTGCTTTTTTTCCTATTTTATCCTTAAATTATTAACCTTTATCAGCAATCTTTTCTCCATTGCTTTTATTGCTACTAATTATCCATTTGCTTTGCATTTTGCTAACATTACATCCCCATAAGAACCTGATCCTAGTTTTTCTAAAATTTCATAATCATTTAATGTATTCATTTTTATAAATAAAATTAAACAACATATATAAATATTTCCATCTAAACCAATAACAACTCTCATCTTTTTATTCTTCTTTTATAAATAGATATTTACCATCTATCAAATACATACTCATCTTATTTTTCTAAATAATTACTTTTTATCTCACTAATTATATTTTTTTTTCCTTTGAATATTTTCAAAATCATTTCTGTTCGATTAGTTCATTAAAAAAAATTATTTCTAATTATGACAAGATAATTAAATCTCTAAACAAACACAGATAGTAAAGAGTCAATTTTATTCATTATTTTGTAATGAAAATGAGTGGAAAATGGATAAAATTTTCAATAATCNACTAAATATTCTGTTTAATCACAAAATGGAGTTGTTCCTGTAAACATTTTATATATTATGCATCCTAATGCCCATAAATCTGCTTAAGGACCACAAATATCATCTTCTAATAATTCTGGTGATACATATTCTGCTGTCCCTACAAATGTAGCTTTATGTTTCTATTAATATTAATCTATTTCATCTATAAATCTTTCATCTTATTTGCTTAACTCCCTTAATTCATTTAATTTATCTCGAACATTCTCTGGTAAATTATGTTCATCAAAAAAACTAGCTGTTCCAAAATCAATCATTTTTATATGTAAATTATTTGCTACCATTATATTTTCTGGCTTAACAACATCATTAATTTATTACTTTCACATCTCTATGTGCAATCCCATTTGAATGTAGTTATTCAAGTATTGTCACAATCTCAGCTGTATAAAATACTATTGACTGTTAACACATATTCCCTATAACATCATTATTTCTATTACTATTTATCTTTAGGAAATTTGCAAAATCCCCCCCTTCCATAAACTCTAATACTAAATATATTTATGCTGAACTCTGGAAACTAGCTATCATATTTATCAAACCAGGATGTTTAACCCTTGATAACACTTCTTTCTCTATAAAAACTTAATATTGCTTTTTTTCCTATTTTATCCTTAAATTATTAACCTTTATCAGCAATCTTTTCTCCATTGCTTTTATTGCTACTAATTATCCATTTGCTTTGCATTTTGCTAACATTACATCCCCATAAGAACCTGATCCTAGTTTTTCTAAAATTTCATAATCATTTAATGTATTCATTTTTATAAATAAAATTAAACAACATATATAAATATTTCCATCTAAACCAATAACAACTCTCATCTTTTTATTCTTCTTTTATAAATAGATATTTACCATCTATCAAATACATACTCATCTTATTTTTCTAAATAATTACTTTTTATCTCACTAATTATATTTTTTTTTCCTTTGAATATTTTCAAAATCATTTCTGTTCGATTAGTTCATTAAAAAAAATTATTTCTAATTATGACAAGATAATTAAATCTCTAAACAAACACAGATAGTAAAGAGTCAATTTTATTCATTATTTTGTAATGAAAATGAGTGGAAAATGGATAAAATTTTCAATAATCCAAAAAATTCTAATAAAAATTCACATATTAATATTTCTAAATTGATTAATAATCTAATAATAAATGCTAGAAAATGGGTCTAAATTAAGGTTATCCTAACCCGAACTCAATAAAAATAAAGTATAATTAAGCAAAAATTAAAAGAACGTAAAGCTTTAAGGATGGTTAAAAAAGAAAAGTCCAGCAATATTAAAGGGATGGCAGAAAAGGTATAAAAAATACAAAATTTAGATTTTTTATGTTGATAGAAAACGAAGGATGTAAATTGGTTTATTTTGAAGATGATGTAATAGATAATTTTTAAATAATATATTATTAGAAAACAAATTCAAAGCCAAAAGGTGCTTTTGAAATTTAAGATAATATTCTTATAGAATAACAAGGAGAAGATGAATTTACAATAAAATTTATCGGTAGAGATTTAGAATTGAAAGCAAAAAATGACGAAGAAAGGAAGACATGGATAGAAACTTTAGAGTTTTGCAAATGTTTATCTAAGAACTTAAAAAGAAAGTAGCTAAGTGTAGATGAGGATGTTTCAAAATCAAAAGGTGAGTTTTCATGGTTATTATAATAGGTTCAACTCATAAAAAGGTTGATTTGTAAACTACTTAAATAGTTTAAATAGAGAAAGAGAAAATGGTGAACGAAAATTTTCAAGGAAACAAAGATACATAAAAAAAGTCAATTTTCTAAGCATAATAGTTTGATGATAATTAGATTTTAGAAACTTTAGGATTTTAATAGTTAAATTAGAATTAAATGTTGAAGTCTAGATTAGTATTTGGATGTTTGGGGAAGAGAAGTAAATAAAAAATGAAAATATACAAATAAAGATGGTTTATTTTAGTTTCTGCTAAACCACTTGTAAAATATTAATGTAAATATAAAAGTTTCCAGAAATTAATGATGATGAATAGGTTTTGTAATAATCAGATATAAATTTGGAATTGGATACATTAATCTATATAAATTAAAATGGTAATGAAAAGTAGATGAAAAGAAAAGTATATTTGAAACTTTAGAATTGTAAAGAAATAATTATAAAAAATATGCAAAAGTCTTCAGATAATGGATTTATATTTAAATTAAATATGGGAGACAAAATATATAGCTTAATGACAAATAGTGAAAAGGATAGAATGAAATGGTAGAAAGGATTAAATGAATCAATGAAAACTTGCAGAGAAATAAATAATAATTTAAAAATTAAAATCTAGAAAAATATTAATCCAATAATAAGGATATATGATATGGAATAAAGTTTGCCTATTCGGAGATAAAAAATAAAAGAGAAACTTGAACTTGACATTCAAAGAATAGAATTAGAATAAAATATAAATGAATAGACTCGATTTTAAAACTAATGGGATTTATTATGTTGTTTGATGTTAATTGGATAAGATATGATAAAATCGATTGAGTGTTGTATAGTAAAAGATCCCTAACGATAAGATATAATTTAAGAATACATAGATGTATATCATGAGAAAATATGTTACAACATCAGTGAATTTTGGACTATAAATAATAAATATCTAAGTTTAAATGAAATATAGGGATTCGCTACATGGCTATTTGAATATTAATAAATCATATTGAATTATATAAAAGATGTGCGTATAAGATAAGGAATTACCACATTATTAGAAATATATGTAAATAGATGGAAATAATCAGCGGAGAGAAAGATATTAGTATAATTAGAAGAATGTAAAACGATTTAGATAAAAAATAGAATAAAAACTGTTGGTGCTTTTGAATTATTTGAGATAATAAAAGAAATAGAAATAGTTATAGATGAAAAATTAAACAAATATTTTAAGAGTAAGATAGTGATGTAAAATATAAAGAGTGTGTTATGGTAGTATTTAGAATAGTTATATAATTCAGTAGAGGAATAAAATAATAATTAAGATTTTTTAATAGGAGTTTGTAATGACATTGAAACAATTTAGGAGATATGTATTAGACTAGAATTAATAGCTGAATAATTATAAGAAAATAAAAATTAGGAAAAGATAAAATAAAAAATAATTGGAAAATATTAGGAAGTATTAAAATTAGTTGAATAAGAGATTTATAATTTAAAATAAAATGATGATTTTAGATAATAATTTTAAATGTCTCTTTTGGATTTGGATATAAATAAATAAGTTCTTGAATAATTTGAAAGGAATGTATAATTAATGAAATTAATTGAACAAAGTTAGAAATCAATAGTCGAGAGAATGATGTCTTAATTACAATATTATTATTTTGATAGTTTTTTAAATTAGTTAGATAAGATTAATAATTATAAGAGAAAGTAGATAGAGACAAAGATAATGGAAGATAAATAAATTGTAAGGGAATTTTTAAGAAAATATAATTTAAATCTATAGGATATTTTTGATTTAATAATCTAATTATTAAATAGTGAAAAGGAATAAGAATTAATTGAAGTTTTTAAAGGTTTGAAATAATATTTTGGAAGATGTTTTACTATAAGGACAGTAAATGTAATAATTGAAAAATTAAGATTAAGAAAGTCAGAGGTGAATTTAAAAAGTTTATCGTAATTCGATTAAATAATAAAGAATATGGATGAAGAATAAGAATATGGTGAATCAACTTAAGATGTAAAGAGTCAATTAATAGAATTTGGATAGTAGGATACATTAATATTATAGAAATAAGATTCAAATTCAAGTCGTACATCAAAAACGAGTATAAGTAAGACCAAAGTGATGAATATTGAAGAATTAATTACTAAATCTTAAGTTTCTATAGATTAATCAGAGAATATGAGTATTTTTGAAGGATATGTTTATAAAAAAAAAGCTAGATAATAGAAATTAATGAGTAAATGGGATTATAGATATGTAAGAATAAGGAAAGGATATATATATTGGTATTTGGAAGAGAAATCTTATAAATGCTAAAATAAATTAAATATTTAAAATGTAATAGAAGTAGTAGGTAAATAGAATAAGTAGAATAAATTTATATTAAGAATGAAAGATGGAAAAGAATATGAATTTAAGGTTGATAAAATTGAAGAGAGAAATATGTGGATTAATGGAATAATGAATGAAAAGAGATAATAAGATGATCTTTAAAATAGTAGAATTGAAGCATAATAAGTATCAGTTAATGTTTTAAATATTTTGATAACAAATTATGATTAAGAAATAATAATAAATAACAATAATAATCTTAATAATAAGAATTTAAATAATATTTAAAAAAGGAAAACAACTTTAATTGTTGGAGATCAAAATCCTTTAGAATTAGGACAGACTAGTTTAAAACTAAAGAAAACAAATAGTTGTTGGAGAGGGATTTTAGTCTGTTTAGGATTAAAGAAGTTTTGATTATATTAATAAATAACAAATTATAAATTAGTATAATAATATTAATTAATATAAATGGACAATATATATAAGTTTAAGGCAAGTAATTCAGTAGGACATTTAAAAAGTTTGAATAATGATAAATAATTTTATTCTGAAGAAGAAAGTAGTAAGAAAGAAGAAGAAGAGAAATAATTAAAGAAGCAAAGCAAACCTCCTAGTAAGATGTCTCAATTTAGTAAAAATGCAAGTGGATATTAAACTGATGATAGCGACAAAGAGACTCCAAAAAATAATAAGATTGGACCTTCAAGTAATTAATAAATAATAGAATTACCATAGGTTAAAAAGTATCAAAATTTAGAAATCTTGTAAATACTAAAAAGATTGAAGGTGATAATGATGATCCTAATTTTGATGATGAGGATGACAAACCAACTACTATATAATAATAAATTCAATAATAGTATAATGAAGATTAATATGATGTTGAACAGTAAGCTACTAAAATGTAATAGAAGTACTCAAAAGTTGAACCTAATAAATCGAATAAAATGAAGTAAAAATTAAGTATATTATTATCTATAGGCATTCTAATACATAATAAACTATGGATGTTAATTCAGATGTTGAATAAATGAAAAATAAATAAAATTAAGAAGGAAAACTTAAAAATCATCCTTTCAGACATCTGATTTATGGTCCAAGTATTGGAGAAAATGCATTTAATAAATTCTTACAGTTAACTTAAAGAGGATTAGTTTATGCCAAAAAATGTTTAAAAGGACCTTCAGAAAAATTTATTAAATCTAAAATGGTTTAATTACAAGAATGCCCTATTGTTAAACCTAAGACTCTTCTACTTGATTTAGATGAAACTTTAATCCATAGTTGCTCTTTAAGAGAAAATCCCTAAGTTACTGTTACAGCATTTGGAGATTACGGAGAAGAAGCTAAAGTAATATTTAATTATTTAATTCTAGATTCATTTTAATATTAGGCCATTTTGTACATGGTTTTTACAATAAATGAATTAGTTATATACAATTTATGTATATACGGCTTCATCATCTGCTTATGCTAATGCTATTGTGAATTACTTAGATCCTAAAAGATAATGGATCATGGGAATCATGTCCAGAGGAAATTGTATGGAAACTAAAAATGGATTCTTTATTAAAGATCTAAGAATTGTAGCTAATAAACAATTAAAGGATATGGTAATTGTTGATAATCTTGCTCACTCTTTTGGATTCTAAATTGAAAATGGTATACCTATCTTAGAATGGCATAATGATTAAAATGATTAAGAACTTAAATATATGGCAACCTATTTGATGGAAGCAGCTGAGCAAGAAGATATTAGAGTATTCAATACATAAAGATTAAAATTAGATCAACTTATTGAATATAATCTAGATTGATTTATTTATTGATTTAAATCGATAATATTCTAATTATTTAATATTATTTTATTATTCTTATTTCATTAATAATTTAAATTTATTTCTATTTATTAATTATATACTATTACTTTTATTAATTATACTCATTTTATTCATATTTTATAAATCTATTTTTTTTTTGATTTTAATTTCATTATAATTACTTTTAGCATCAAAATAATATTTATTTTAAATTTACTTAATCTTTGTCCATTTTTTCTTTTTAATAAAATCAATTTACGCTTTTGTTATCTACTCAATTATTCCTATTTTTTTGATTTAATATTATTTCTGCATTCAATACCTATGTTATTGTTTATTTATTTAAAAACAACAATCTAATTATTAAAACACTAAACATCCAAGCAAAATTTTTTGTTTTAGAATTTATAAGTAGTTAAAAACCTCCAAATATTTAGTCATTTGCTTATTCTAACAATTTGTATTTACTTATTATATTTTATTTAAAAAAAATAATATCTTTTGACTTCGTTTACTTAATAAAATATCAAATCATTAAGAAAATTTATGAAAAAAAATGTTTGAACGCATTGGGATAGTAAAAAATAATGTTTTGCCTAAACGGAGGTGTTCTATTAATCTTAGTTAGTTTTTTAACATCTTTTGAGAATTTAATCAAAAATCATGTGCTTTTGCTAACCATAAAATAAATTAAATAAAATTATGCTTGATTGATCATTTATATTATTTTAATCATTCAATTATCAAATAAATTTATTTAAGCTTCGTTCATGATATCTTACTAAAAGATTAAATTAATAATTTGTTCAACATAGAATTAATATTTAGATTGTTAGATTTATCAAAATTCTGTTTGAAAAATTTTTGCAATTTTTAGCTTAACAAAATTTTATCATAATTTTATTTTGCACAGTTATCTTACCTCCACAGAAATTTACAACTAATATTTGAATTTATTTAGCTTTAATTTTAATTTGGAAAGAATTTAATTATCAAGAATGATATTTTTCGTAATCTTTTGATCTTTATGAATCTGGGTGAATTCAATCGAAAAATTTTATAAAAAAAGGAAATCGTGAGTTATTATAAAATAAATAAAAAGGAATTTTTTGTATCGCACTTTTGATATTGTCTAGAATCAATTTGAAACTTGTCCGATTGCAATATTTATTAAAAATAAACAAAAAACTAAGATTGAGAGCCATTTTTTCTAATTATTTATTAGATAATTATATTAAAAGTACAAAAAAAGAATTTAATTGTAATATTTGCATAATGTAAATTATTTTTACATCATCTTTAATATAAATAAGATTATAATCTGCTTTCAAATTGATTTTTTGATTCAAAATTTTTTCTTTTAATACTTTGATTCAATCTAATACAATTCATGAATAAACGTTTAATTTTATTAAAACTATCGTTCCACAATTTGTAAGCATGGCACCTTATTTAAGAAATTCTATAAAAAATTAAACATCAATTTTAGACATCATAAACTTATTTTAATTGAAAGTTATTACATTACAAAACATTATTTCAACTTAAATGGGTCAAAAAAAATAATAAAAATTAATATCAAATAGTCATTTGATTGAATTAGACAAATTAAACGATAGGTTTATTATTAACTGATACTTATTCTAATCTTAGGTGACAAAACTTTCAAACGATGATTTAGATTTTAAATATAAAAGATATTTGTGTTATGAGTATCGCAATATATGAAATGAAATATAAATGTATTAAGGGTTATGATATCCAAATAATAACATTCTTATTTAGATAAAATAGAATGATTTATAGTCTAATAAATATTTTAAGATTATTAAAATCAATATTAAATCTATTTTGAGGAAGGAACATTATTGGATAATTGTTGTTAAAATTTGTACAATTTTCTAATTTGATATCCTTTGTAACATAAGCAACCATGAATAATTGCAATAATCAACATGAATGTAATATATATAATAGAGCTGAAATTAAATATTTAAATACAAGATGTCTTTAATTTATTTCTTAATTTCGCAATCATCTTCTTCTTAACTTTAAAATTGTGATTTCTCACAATTCTTTAAGTATAAAGGAGAAATCAATGCTAATATGGTTGCTACCAAATCTAAGAGAAATGTTAGGCAATTGCCAAAGATCCAAATAGTTAAATTTAAAATCGGCCTTTTATTTATGAAGAGACAATATAAAATCAAATTTAAAATATAAGAAGCAAAACTACAATAGAATTAAACAAATACCTACAAATCCAAAAAATGGATGATATTAAACAGCCATCATAAATAATTTATGGTATTGTTCTTCCTAATATGAATCCAAAGATTAACATACTAGCAAAACTGTAAAAGATCTTCAATCTATCATTATGATATTATTTACGCTCTCAATTCTTATTTACATTTAGTATAAGAAGATATTGGTTTACCATTAGGTATTTGATGTGGATGGTCGTTATTTTCAATTAAAATAGCTGATATTTTTGGTATGGTTACTACTTTTAAGTTTCTTTGACAAGAATCTTCACTCTTCTAACTATCCAAAGGTGCTATTAATTAGAAATCATTAAATACTACAATTAATAACTTCATGCTCTATGCTTTGGGTTTTTTGATTATTTCTTGTTTCCATCTTTAATATGAAATAGTTTATTATAATTACGCAAAGTATTTATAATTTTATTGTAAATGATTCAGATATTTCAAATAATAGTTGTTAAATTTTTATATTAAATTTATTACTATATACTATATTCAAATAAATCTGTATAAATATTCTAATTGATCGATATTTCATCAATATTTTAATAATTATTTTTTAATATTTTAATATTCTTATTATATAATTGAGATTTTGATTTATATAATAAAGTTTATTTTAATAATAAAACATTAAATTATCACTTATTTTTTAATTGTTAAAGAATTAATTTTTTTTAATGAAGCAGCTAGCTTTATTTTGCTAATAATTCTTATGCTTTTTACCAAACTCTCTCTTCTTCTTCTTTTTTTTGGCTATTAGTTTGTTTTTCTTTTTTATGCCCTCTTGCACTATTAATCCTATCTTATCTATATTTACAAGCACTATCTTTCTCATTTTTTAGATCTATTTTTTAAATATTTAAAATTTCTGAACTCTATTTTATTATTTAACTTTAATTCTTTCTCATATCTTATTATTCACACTATTGCTTTTATTTCATCATAACAGAACTAAATGCTTTCTATTATTATCTTTCTCTAAATTCTTAAGCTTTTTTCTATTTTTCATGTTCTTTTATAGCTTAATTTAATTTATATTATTCTTCATTTTCTCTTAATATTTCTTAGTTTTCTTTTTAAATTGCTTGTTTTTGTAATTGTTTTTCATTTCTTTTATCTTTCCATAATTAATCATTTTCCATTTTCTTTATCTTTTTTATTTCATTCTCTTAAATTTAGAGATTTAATTGCCAAGCATAAAAATCAATACCAAATTTTTCAAGCATTTCTTAATTCTATTTTTATAAAACATCTTCCTTATTCTTCTTTGAAGCATATCTTGTTCCTATTTGTTTCCATTACTCTTCATATTTCTTATTATCATTTAATTATAAAATATGATTATTCTCAATTCTTAGATTTTCCATTAATACAAAACATTATTACATTACATAACATTGTCTGATAATTAAATACAATTCTTTATTTTAGACAATCGTTACAGCTTCTTATTGAGACATTAAACTTTATAATATTTCAAGAGATTCTTCAAATAAAAACAAATCCTTTTCAAAAATTTATCTTTGTAACAATAATTTTGGAAATTATTTCATAATTTAAACAGTTTATGATGCATTCTAAAATATCTTTTATATTAATTTTAGATTAATTATTGGTATTTTAGAATTAGTTCTTGGAAAATCTTTATCTACAATAGCAATAGCAATTATAATTGGTGCAAATATAGCATTTAAGTATACAGATTCGCTTTATTGTTATATATTTAACTATTAAATAAATTGAGTTGTTAAATATTCAGTCATTTATTAGTACATTTTTTAAACAATTGAATTATTATCTTACTTTTATTAGACATTAGGTTATTTTTTCATTAAGAGATGACTAAATTCTTTATATTAATCATTAATTTTAATAATGGATTATTTTGATAACCAACCTTTGCTTTAAACTTCTTTTGCAATAGAGATTGTGAATTCAAAGATTTCATTTGTTTTGGATTATAATTATTACATAACATACTAGAATATATAAATAATAGTAATTACCAATTATGTTTTACCATCCTTTAATTCATCCAAAACTGGTTTAGATTCTAAAGCATCTCTAATTTCTTCCATCATTTAAATTCTAAATGGAGAAAAGGTTGGATGAGTGCGTTTTCTTTATTTTGATTCAATAGTTCTAGATTAGATGGACATTTAAGATTAAGGTTATGATTAACAAGATTATTATTATTATTATTATTATTATTATTATTATTGTTTTTTTCTTTCATCTATAAATGCTCTTTCAACAGTTATTTCTTAATATTATACAGGTATACTATATTCTTATTATGGTAATAAATCATCATTTAAATATTCCATTTCTTTTAAAACTTAAGGAGTGAATAAACTACCTAACAAGGATACTTATTAAATTTATGGTTATTTTTTATATTATTAGCCACCAAGTCTTTATGGAGATTCACTTATGGGTAAAGGTAGAATTGATTATTATTGATTATTAATAGGTTAATTGTGATTATTTTTAGTTTCTGAATTATTTAATTCATTTTTATTTTCACTTGTGATAATATTTTAATTAGAATGTGTCAATTCAAATTTATTAAATAGATCTTGTTTTAATGGTGATTGGAATAGGAGTGGTTTTTCTAAACTCTATTTGCTTATTCTTAATTCATTTTAATAGAATTAGATTTATTCTTAGAGCTACTATTTGAAAGTGACTGAATCTAGAATAATGTTATATGAATAGGATTACCATAACTTCCAAATTAGGGTATATCATATTAATCATCATCCCTTTATTATGTATCTTGTGGTATCTAATAAAATTAATCTTCATTAAATTATTGATCCTATTCATAATTTTATTCATCTTGGTTAAATCTATTAGAAAAATCTTAAACATCTTCATAATCAGATTTCTAATTAGATTTCTAATTAGATTTTTAATTAGATTTTGAATCTGACATTTTTAATTATTTTTTAACACTAGAGAATTAGTATTATTATTTATAGGATGGATAATCCTTATCTTAATAAGGTTAAATAGGATTAGGACATTTGAATGTTTTGGATTATTTTGATAATAATTGGATTTCTTTTTATAATTTTAATCCTTTCATAGGATCAAAGACATATGAATCATGTATATCTGGATTAAGTTCTTCATCATCATCTACTTCAGTAATGGTACCACAACGAAGCTATTTATCAAAATATTGTAATAATTGATCATCAATTTATAATGCTATTTATAAATTTTGTTCAAATTTGATTTGATTATAATTTTCTAATTAGACAATAGCTTAGGTATTGAGATATTATTCTAAAATAATAATTAGATAGATTACCATCAAATGGATTATATCCATAAGAATCAATATAATTAATTAAGGCAATATAAGTATTTGATTTATTGTGTTAGTAATCTCTTAATTGTTATTCACACTCATAAGCTAACAATGCAAAACGTTAATGCTATTATCGATCCTCTGAAAATATTTAATAATAAGAATACAATTTTCCTCTAACTGCTTTTATTATAAATAAAGTTGTAATTATTGCATAAAAATTAATGTAATTTATGATTTGATCATTTTATATGTATGATAATGATTAATTACATTAATTAATATATGAATATTCAAATATATATATATACGAATGAATTCTTAATTGAATAATTATAAGATTGTGATAATTGTAAGTAGTAATGATAGATAAATATGAATTTGTATGTAATAAAATCAGAATAATAGAGAAGTAATAAAGTGTAAATAATATGAGAGTTTGATATAATAAATTAATAAATGAATTAAGTATTGGATTCAGAAGGAGAGGAATCTATATTAAAAGCTGGAGATATGATCTAAGGTCGATTTCGAATAGGTGATCTTCTAGGCGAAGGTTCATTTGGATCGGTGTTTAAGATATAAGATACTAAAAATGGGAATGAAGTATTGGCAATAAAAGTAGAATAAGAATTTGAAGAAGAAGAGAGTATGTTAGAAAGAGAAATAAAGATAATGATGGAATTAAAGTATATGAATTGATTCTAAATATATTCTTAATAGAAAAAAGGCTGGGTTCCCATAAATATTGTACTATGGATAAGAAAATCACTTTGTTTATTACATTATGAATATGTTAGGACCCAATCTAGAAATTACAAGCAAAAAGTGTGGAGGATCTTTTTCACTTGTTACAATGTTGAGATTAGCAATTCAGGTATACTAGTATTGTACTGTTTAGCGTAGATGATTAGCCGAATTGAAACATTGCATTCGATGCGTCTCATTCATAGAGACATTAAACCAGATAACTTTGTTTTAGGTTTAGGATAATAGTAGAACATATTACATCTTATTGATTTTGGATTATCTAAGTTTTATTTGAATTCTAAAGGAGAACATATTAAATAAGTTCGTAAAAAAGGATTAATTGGAACTGCTCGTTATGCTAGTATTAATGCACATAATGAACTTGAATAAAGTAGAAGAGATGATCTAGAAAGCATTGCTTACATCTTAGTATATTTAGCTACTGGTACATTACCTTGGATGAATCTATAAATTGAATAAAAGGATCTTAAATATGCTAAAATATTACATTTAAAAAAATCTACATCACCAGAAATTGTATGCTCCAATTTACCATCATGCTTTATTAAATTTTTAAATGCGGTCCGTAAATTAGAATTTTTAACAACTCCTGATTATCCAACTTATAAAAAATTATTTTAAAATGAATTAGAAAAACATTCAGGTTAACCATATTATGATTGGGAAGTAGTTGGAGATAACTCAACAAAAAAGAAAAGCAATACAATGCATATTATGCCAGTATTATTTGATTAAAATAATTAAAGGAATAATTGAAATAAAACAATAGTCCAAATAATTTGCATATTATAAATAGTAACGGATCAAATAAAAATACAATGACTTATGGTTAAGATTAAATAATAGAAGGTGATATGGATAAGAAATTAAACTTGTAAATATCTGGGAAAACAGTGGAGAATAAATAATTTGAAAGGTTTGAATAGATTTTGCAATAGAATTAGAAAAAATACTACAAGATGAACAGTTCAAAGAGGTAAAACTCTGGAAAAACTAAAACGCCTGTGATAGTAAATGTTCTTGAACCAGACGTAAATAAATAAGTAAATTATTTAGAAGTAGATTCAATAACAGTAATATGAATAAGTTTATGATGAATTGTAATATGTTGCAAAATCAGCTAAATACTTATAACCTCCATCAACTCCAAATGTAAGGAATTCATCATCATCTATAATAAACCCATATTATATTCCATCTCTAAATACTTCATAAGTTAATAATTATGATTGGAGTGAAGGAGATGAAATAAGTAATGAAGGAACTCCTTTATGGTGTATGTATGATGAAAAAGAGAGATAAAATGTAATGACTGGAATATAACCTAAAAAAAAGAATTCTATAAAACACAATAGTTTTAGTGCTCTACAATATCCAATACAAAATTAAGTTAGAGGTAGTGATGAAGAAATATTTGATATTGAATGATCCCTAGTGTTGTTAATATATATTCATTTATTATTCTTTTACTTAAATAATTCTTCTATTTTATATAAATTTATTTGGTTATCTTTATTTATTTATCTATATGACTAGAATGTTATTCTACTAATCTATTGTATAGTTATTTAATATTATTACATTTCATATATGATAGTATAAAGATGTAAAATTATTTATCTAGAAAAACATAAATTTGTGTGATAATAATAATTAATATACTATAATATGAATAATAATATATCATCATTATTCTAAGAATTATTTCAATGCATTTTCAGTGAATAATTATTCTTCTTCAAATCTAATAGCTTCTTTATTATCATGGACTAATAATAAAGTAGGAATTGATTTGATCTATATCCATTAAGAAACTCTAGCAGGATTATTTTAATCTTTCCAACTATTATATTTATTATTGATATACGTTTCTTTATCTCCTGCCCAACACCAATAGACTGTATATCCTTTTTATTACAATTATGGAATTGCATAATTTTTAATTGTGGGTTCAGCTTCAACTGTATCAGAACACCAAGATTAACCAGTTTCAGCTAGAACATCTCCAACAAAAATTAATGCTGCTTTTCCTTCTTTATTTACTTTCTCAGAATAATCAGATGTTGTGACTTAAATAACTTATTCCATGATTAAATAATAATATATAATATTACCAATACAATCAATCTTATCAAAATAGAACAATATAAAAAATATGTTTTGCTTAAATTTATAGACTTTTATTTGATCCTTTATTTCTATTACTTCCTCTATTTTATTTATTAGTTTCTTTTACATTCAATTTTTAATATTTAGAAATCTATTCAAAACAAAATGTCAAGTTTCATCATTCTCCTTTAGTATCTCCTAATATTCTAAAAAAAAATAATAAATTTTAAAGTCTTATTAAGTCTGATTCATAAAATAGAAATACTCTTCTTTTCAGATGATATTCTTAATTACTACATTTAACGTAGATAAACACTTTAAAATATATAAATATAATAAGACTTACTCTTCATCTCTATTTTTCCATCACTTAATTTAATTAATAAGTTATATCAAACAATAAAAAATCAAGTTTTCTCTCTTACAAAGAGAATTATTAATCCTTTTAGGCATTTAAATATTTAGAATTTAGTATAAATTTATTTAATATTTATCAAATTTGATTATCAAAACCCAGAAACAAGTTAACTATCTTTGATTGATTAAACCAAAGTTTCTGTTAAAGCAAATTTGATTTCCTTTATACTTTCTTTATATAATTATATAAATTTAATTATTGTAGAAGTCTTTTAGATGATACTTAAAAACTTAAAATTAATATTGATTCTTAAATTTTAAATATCTCACTATCCAAATTGATTAGTCAAATAAAAATCATTTATAATAGATTGTATAATCTTTTTCTGAAAAATTCAATATAATTATACATCTATTCAATTATATTCTATTTTAATATATTTATTTAAAGAACTTTAACAATATTTATAAACTAAAACTATTAAACTATTGAAATTAAATATAATTATAAAGATTATAATTATTTTTAATTCTATATAAATAAAATAAATTCTAATCCTGCATTTATATCTCAAACTGATTAAATTTAGCATAAATTATTAGAGAAATATCAATAAGCAAAAAATAATATTACTTTCTATTTCAAGAATAAAGATTAGCCTACATAATTTAAGATTTTATTCTTCATAATTAGCTTTAGCAAAGATCTCTTTATGGAGTATAGATATAAAAGATGAAACAAGAATTCAACTATTTTTGTTAATTAAATAAAAATATAAAGAAAAAGTATTTTAGCTTAGCAATTATATGAATAAAAAATAATTGGAAGAAATTTGGAAAAAAAAATGAATGGTATAATAGTTTTATTAATGTTTTATTTTCAAAATGGTTGACTTAACTATTTAAGTTGTCTAGAAAATTATGAATTATCTTATTATGTGAATATTTTGACTAATTTATTTGCAGTACAGTTTTAACATCCATCACATTTACAATTATCATTACATTCAATACCCATTTAATAGCATTCACAATACTTCTTTTTACAACCACTTTTTCTGCAATTACATCCCTAGTAAGATAAAAATAATTATTTACTTTTGTATGAGCCAATTTTTAATCAACTTCTTTTATTTTCTAATTAAATGCTTCTGGATTTCTTTCTACCATTTTCTCCATATAGAGATTTCTCTCTAATAAATTTGAACTGTTATTAAAACAACCACAACAATTACATTTAGATGAACATAATTTTCCAGCTGCAAAACAATCACAATATAATTTAAGGCATTTACTTTTCTTGCAATTACAAGTCTTTGTTTCTTCAATCCTATTATAAAAATTTAATTAATAAAATAAATTTTATTAAGTTTATATTTTGAATATGATATTTGAATTTAAAATATAATTCTTTATATCGTATTATATTATAAGTGATTTATTATACATACTCTTATTTTTAATTGTTTGTATTGGTTTTAAATAAATTTTATGCTAAGTTATTGAAATTTCCAATTGAATTCTATGATTAGAATTTTAAAAAGGATTTTTATTCTGAATTACATACAGAAATATTTTTTGTTTAAGGAGTTCTATTAGAATCAATTAAAAAGTCATACTAAAAGTTACTTTTGTTATTGGTTTATGGAAATGTTATCTCATTGCTCTAGAATATTTTCTTAAATGGTGGAGTTTATAAAATTAAGTTCTTATTTGTTTCTTGGGACTCAGTGAAGATTGTATCACAGTTTCGATAGGACATTGACAAACGTGTTAAAATTTTAAAAATTAAAATCAAATATTGGCAGCATTATTAATTTGTATAAATACATCATTTAATATTGAGATGATTCATTCTATTTATTTTTATAATTTGAGAATCTTTTCATATAGTTAGTTGTGTTTAAGATCAGCTAATTTTGCTTATTCTCTTTAAATATTGGAAATAGATTCAATTCTACCAAATTTATTTTCAAATTAATCTAATTTATGAATAATCTCATGCTTTTATGGTATATATTAAGCAAATAATTTATCATGATTTATCTAATCATATAATATATATACATCTTTAGATTTTATTTTAGATAAGGCAGTTTTAAAATCAAATCCTTTTTCATAAATTTGTTTTTTATTACCTTCATACTAAATTTTTTATGATAATGCTTCCTAAACTTTTATACAAAAACAATAAAGTTATTTTACATAATCATATTCAATTTCTAAATTACAAAATGATTTAGCTTCATTTAACAATAGTTCATATGATTAATCAAAATTCTTCTCAAAAAGCTTTTATATTTATTCAATATCATTAAAATTTTTCATTAAAAATTACTTTTCAATAATACGATATAAATCTAAACATTCTTTAGATTATCTCTGCGAAAATCGAATTACCTAATTGGTAAATGTATCTATCAATTCTGAATGGTTATTCAAGATATAGAATATTTAAAACTAAAAGGTTAATTATCGAAACTTTTGACATTCCAAATCTTCAAAAATCAATTTTTCTAAATTTTATGGAATACAAGGCTTTAATGTTTTGAGTAAATATTTTGTTCCTTTAAACATTTATCCTAATCCCTAATATAATATATCTTTATAGAGTTACTTCAATATTTAAAGGTAAATTTGTTAAATTATAAGTAAAATTCATATATCCAACATATTTTTATTCATTACCTAAAAAGTTTTCAAGTTTGTTTTTTCCTTAATAAATTTGACATGTATATTCGAATGTCAATATTAATTTATAAATTTATTACTTTAATTCAACTTATCTAATATTTTTTAGAATTATACTTTTTATCTTTAAATTCTTTTTAACTTTCTCTACGAAAAGAGGATTAACTTGGAAGTCTTAGTTTTTCACTTGAAATTTCAGTTTACTATGATCTTTAATGAGTATGATTAATCATTTTAGCAAGTCTAGCTTTAATTAATTTATCAATTCTTTCTGGTTTTTGATCCTTTTAATTTAAAGTTTAAATAAATTATTATTCATTATCAAAACTATGTAGATGAGATTTCATTTTATTGCTAAATGATAATGTCTTTTCAGCAGATCTTTAAATCTTTTTAAAGGGTGCTTTAATAATTGTTATTTTATTTTAAGAAGATAACTAACTTCCAGAGATATCTTAATTAGGAAGTTCTCTTTAAATACACAACATTTTTCTTTTAATTATACGTTCTTATCCTGCTGAACTCTAATGATATTCTGTAATGTTCTTAAGAGCACTTAATTAGGATTTTGAAAAGGGAGAATTAGAAGTCTTTGATTTTGATTTCAATTTAATCAATCCTCTATTTTCACTCTTTGATCTTGCAATACTTGTTATCTAAGTTGAAAGTTAATATTCTCTGGTCTTTTCAATTATGTCTTCTCCATAATAAAATTTCTAACTATTCATAATAATAAATTTATATGTATATTTTAGAGAATTTTGTAATTTTAATCTACATAAATTAAAATATCAAATGATAAGATCTTCTTCAAATTACATAATCTTTATATTTTATATAACTTATTCAAGACTTCATTATTTACTTTATATATTTATTATTACACTAATTATTTGTAATTAAAATTATTATCAATTCAATTCATTTATATTTCCCTCTTCTTTAATTTGTTATTGTTTCTATTTATATATCTTATCAAAAATCTAATTATTACCACCTTTATCCCTTATTTTTATTAAATTTAATTTTACTTATTTTTATCTACCTTATATCTTACTTATTTCAAATAAATCATAAAAACTAATTCCATAAGAATCTTCTCTTATTGATTCATTAAGTTTAGATTTTGTATTTTATTTTCTAAATAATTTATAACATAAATAAATCTGGCAAAAAAAAAGAATAATTATAAATTAAATAATAAATAATTATTATTTTTAAGTATAATAAAAGTCAAATCAGGATCAAAAAATTTAATTATCTATTATTTAAGAGTTGTATTATGTTATATATATTATTATACTAATACACATCCAACAAATAATTTAAATTCTTTGCAATATATTCTTTATGTTAATCATGTCCAGTTTATTAGACAATTATTTATAATATAAAATTTTAATAGTATTTAATTATAAATTAATTGATTTAAAATAACTCAAATAATTAATTTAATCTACTTGATGATATTCTTATTAATCATAACTTTCATTGGAATAAATCTTAATGTAAATCTTATCGAAAAATAATTACTAATAATTTAATGAATTAGTAATCCATTTATACTAAATAATAACAACGAAATAAAGATGCCTAAACTAAATAATAGAACCATAATAATTTAAGTCTGAGAAGTCAATTTATCTTTGGCTATATGTATAAAAAAATCAGAAAACAATCTCAATTAAAAATTAGTGGCATCTAAACCCCAAAATATATACATAAAGTATTCTCTTGAAAAAACTACATCCAAAAAATTATTCAGAAATTATTATTTAGTTTCATTCTCATTATTTAATCCCAATTTTTAAGTAGCTGAAAATGTTGATTAATACAATTATATCAATCCAACTCCAAAAAAATCACTCAATTCATGAATCAGAAATCTCTCTTTAAATAATTCAATTTTTGTATCACATCCGACAAGCAAACAAATATCATCTAATAATAAAGATGCTTTTTCATTATCAGGTAAATCTATTGTTATAGTTGTGAATGGCTCTTATACCAAATTCAAATATGATTAAGTTATTTCACTTTAATTTAATTCTAACAATTAAAGAATTTTATTATTGCCTCGAATATTACCATTTATATTTGCAGTGTTTTTATTCACTTCTATATAATTGTTATAGAAAGTCTTAAAATTATAACTATCCCAATTATTTATAAATTTTATAAAGTGTAATCTTATTTATATACCTGATAATGCTGTATTTACTATTGGATTTATTTAATTCGAATAACTATTATATTGAATCTAAAAAATCACAAAATAAATTATTAGTAAAACTAAAATTATTGTTTACATTATGTAATACATTGGTAAATTAAATTAATCATCTAATTTTATATTTTAAGAAACTTAACCTTAAGTTTTTGATAAATCTTAACTCATCTCATAAAAGTTTTAAAAAAATTTACTATTAAACCAAAATTCTTCATTTTTTATATTCTAACCAACAAATTCTAATTTTTATAATTCCTCTTCAATATCACGATTATCTAACCTTTAAAATATTTATAAGATTTATTTGATCTTATATATGATCCTTGAAAGAGTCATTATTAAAATCACATAAAAAACTAAAATTCCTATATAAAAGATATAAAAGATAACTTAAACCTAATTATCAAATCTATTATTATATTCTTAACTATTTTATAGACATGCCTCTATAAATTCCTAAGTAATTTCACAAACATCATTAAAATTTAAGAATAAAATAGATCTAGTATTAATTTATGGAAAAGTATCTAAAGTACCTTTTAAATAAAGGGAAGGATCACCAGCAAAGGTTTTTATTGCTAAATAAAATAATTAATTCATTATTTCATAATAAGCTGCTTGTGTTTATACCACTTAAGTTCGCACTGAATAAACTTGATAATCTACAAATTTAAAATTAATTAGCTTCTCTTCTTAATAACTATTTAAAACAGATTTATAATTTTCATATAAATTTATTAGATTCTAACAATTTTCTTTATAAAGCTATAGAGTAAATTAAATTTTTTCACTTGTTGTGATTTAAACTTAATGATCTTAATCTATATTAATTGTTTGATTATATGGAATAAAATTATTAAAATCTCTATAAAAAACTGTATGTCGACTACCTTTCAAAATTAAACCATAATAATCTAAGAATTCTGTCCCATAGTATAATCTATTAAAACAAACATCTTATTCATTCCTTTTTTATAATAATAATATGTAAATAACAACTAATCCAACTAATGAAATACACATATTTATTAAAGAAAGAGCCATAAATTGTTTAATTGCTGTTGGAAGTGTTTTTTAAGCAATGTAAATTAATAAATCATCTGATGATTTAACAATAGTTGCAGTACTTTATCTAGAATGTAATGATCTAACAATATTGTCATTTAATTTTGATTTACTTTTATTTTTTCTATTTATAATAAATTAACATATAATACTTTTTTATTAACTCTTTTGTATTATCTTCATAATTATCGTGTTTCTTTTATTTTGATTCACTTTCAAACTATGATAAATCAATTACAATTCTATAATAAATATAGTATTCTTGACCATCTTCAGTTTCATAATTTATATTTTAAAGAGAAATCTCATAATCAATTTATGAAATTTTATCAACAGACATAGAATTAACAGAAGATATATTAAATTATTCTAATTTTTCTAATTAATTATTGTGATACAAATCCTTACAGATATTGCAAACTTTACTATTACTTAATCTTGCAAATCTACTCATTATTTAAATTAATTGATTTTAAAAATATAGTGGTTTAGCATTATTTGTTGAACTATGAAATTAAATTAAATTTTCTCTTAATTAGGGTATCATCTAAAATACATTAATTTAATTAAGTTACAATTAATACTAATTAATAAGTTGTTTGAATTTGTTATCTGAACACATTAGATTAAAATTATAATCCAATAATATAATGGCATTATTTTTTTATTTAATTTTGTATAAATAAGCAATCAATTGATATTTATTCAAATTTTATTTAGGAAAATAAGGAAATAGAATCATTTTTATAGGAATGATTGTATTATTATCTGGACTGATCATGGTATCTATTTGAGTTCCAATGATTTTTTATTTTCCTTTTTGTATATATTAATCTATTAATTTTAAATGAGATGTTCTAAATGAAACATGCAAGATTTAAGATATTGAATTTAACACAAAATGTTCATCTAATTCTAAAAATTATAATTGTTTTGTAGTTATTTTTGATGTAATTTATCCTTGTTCTTTTTCATTCAATGAAGCAACTAAGCTTATAGCAAAATTAGAAGTAAATGCAATATTTGTAAATTCATCCTCTTTATATATCTCATTCTAAATGATTTCATCTATTCTAATCTAATTATCAATTTATTCTCTAAGATTTTAAGTCAAAAAAGATATCAAATGGCATATACGAAGTGCAAATATATTATTCAATTTAGAATTATCATAAATTTATAAATCTTTGCTTTTTTTAATTAAATCTTAAACTTAATTCTTTAATTTATATAATGAATCATAAAGTTTTTAAAAGTTCTAAATACTAAGTAACTTAAGTGATTCATAAAATTTGTATTTCTCTATAAGTACTTTTTGTAATTCTTATTGAACAACAAATCCTTCATATTTTAATAATCTCATTTCTTCAATAAATTTAACTTGTTACTTTTATTACATCTCCTCAATTAATTTCTCTTACAACACTTATTCTAAATATTCAAAGATTTGTAATATGTATCCATTTTGTACATTTTTCTTTTAATTTAATATTGATTGATGAGCTTATATCGTATTATTTGATATATCTATCTAAATCAAAACATATTATAGAACATGGACTTCTGAAAATTTCTATGATAAGAGATTCTTATAATATAAGTTAATAATTAAACTAATCTCTTCTTATGACATCAATTGCATATCTTATTTACATGGACATCTTAACAGTTAACAATTCATTTTATGTTATCGATGCAAATATAAATATCTCACAACATTATTATCATTCGATCTTTAATTTAGATAACTTTAATAATATTATTAATAAAATGACACTGATTAATGATTTTTCAACACTAGAGAATTAGCTTATTAATTAATCATAGTCTAAAAGGATTAGGTTAGCTAAATTATCAAACTAATATTACTGTAAGAATTAGCATAAAATCATATATCATTTAATTCTGTCCACTTAATTAAGCATATTAATTCCCAACTATCAAACTTATTATTATTGAATATACTCTCATTTCTTAAAAATATAGTTCAGAATGGTTTATTACTATTTCTCCATATAACCATATAATCAAATAAACAAAGTAAATCAAACTAAAATATTACAAATAATTATTTATATCAAAGAGTTATGAGTACAAAATTATTTATTAAATTATCAAAATGTTAAATAACACTAATTTTGAAAACTATTTATTTATGCTCAATGATCTAAAGTGTATTTTCTAAAAGTAAAAACTCTACATTATTCCAAACAAAAATATTGAAAATGTATTTACTACACAAATAACTATCTATTCATCCTCATTCATATTCGATGAAAGATTTGCAGATATTATCTAAAAAGGAATCAAAAGCAATTTATCGTAATTACTCAATAATAAGCGAAAGAATATTACTGTATGTGAATTCAACTTAAATATAAAGGTAAACAATATAATTATCGCAAATAAGGTTGTATTACATATTATTACAAAATAAGGGCTCAACTAACTTAAAATCTTATTGTAGATAAAACTTAGTATAGGTATTTCCATATTGCAAATTTAAGATGTTATTATTAATAGCTCAATTAAGTAAATTGGAATAATAAAGCATTGAATTACAAATAATTCAGTTGATTAACTTTGAGAATCATAACATAAAATTGATGCCATAAACCCTCTGTATTTTTTAATAAATTTCTCACTCATTTCACTAATTATCATAATTTTAATAATATTCAAATATTTATTTTAACATTATTTTTTAAGTATTCATCTTATATTTATTAATAATCTCATTTTTTCAAGATTTTTTAAAATGATAAGAAATTCTAAATTTTCAAATTCATTTGCAAGAATTTTACAAAATCACAACTAACAGAATAACCTTAAATATTAAAATAGACAATAAATTATTTATTCTTCTTTCCAAAATTATTAAATTCATATGGAGAGATCAAAAGACTAATTAACAATTTTATATAAAAAATCTTAATTTTTATATTCTTGTTGAATTCAATAAACAAAATTAAAACAGGATAATAATATTCTATTAATTTCTTTTAACAATATTCTCTCCCAGAATTAATATGATCAACAATATTTTTTAGAATCATCAAAAAAAAATGTTAAATTGATTTATTACAAATAAAAAAATACTAATTGTCCGTTGTATGAAAATAAACCCTAGACCTTTAATATAAATTCTTATATAGAATTTATAATAAATTTTATTTTTAATATATATTAATTAAAACTTTAATGGGTTATTGATTGAATAATTGTTTTTAAAGTGCAAGAAAAACGGATTACACATATAATAATTATGGTTATAACTTTAACAAAATTCTTAATGAATTCCTTAAACCATTTAATTATAAGCTGATAAAGTCTAAGTTTATTATTTATAAAATTAACAACAAATTCAAATTCTTGAAAATTGTTTAGCAGGAAAAACATAAAATATCATCAATTATAATACCTGAAACAAAGAATACAAATATTACCCTTTAGATTAATATATATTCTTCTATTTCAGTAGGTATGATATTAAATTTGAGAATTTGTATACCTATGTAAAGAAAAACATGAAACTTAAAGAATAAATTTGTTTTGTATATAACAAAGTTACCAAATCAATATAATAAATACAAATACATTTATGTAATAATGTTAATTTTTTTTTTGTAATCGATAAAAGTTTTTGAATCATATTTTAATAATTATTGTTTAATAATGAAAGCAAGTTAAATTCAAAGAATATCTAATAGAATCAAAAGAAAAGCCATTTAAGCTCTCCTTTACATATCTGAGGATGAATTTGATATGACTAAAGGGTCTTTTTTTAATTGTTTAAAGATTATGGTTTATTTTTTATAGTTGGAGGGATATATTTTTAGTTAATACGAATAAAAACCCTTAACATTAAGAGAAAACATATACTTTTCAAATTATACTCAATTATCTGCATTTACATTTTTTCTTTTTTAAATAGGGGATGATTTCTTAACATAGTTGTTTTTTTACTTAATATTTCTCTTACATTTAATTGTCTACATTTTACTAGCAATATTATCATTAGATAAATAGATTGAGAAAACAGGAATAATAAAAAAATTGTTAAATTTGTTTTTTACTAATTATCAATGGATTTTTCTGACACCATTTTAAGAAATTAGTGTTGGTGTAATGGTTTGTGGGGATAATGCTTTTATTAAAGAAAATTCACATTCAACAGACTGTTAATTAAGAAAAAATCAATTCTTATATATATTTGGAACAATATCAACAATTTTTGTATTTATTTCAGGATTTTCAATTTCTTATTTCTTTAGAAATTATTAATTCAATGATCGAACTTTTTCAAGATAATTTAATTATGTAACAATTTTAAGAATACTACTTCATTAAATTGTAATAATATTGTATTATATCAATTTTCATAATATCACTTATGTAAAACACGCAGTTTCATAATTAATAGGATTAACCTTAATTTTAGATATCATATATAATCAACCATTTGGATATTCTTTTGATTCTAAATTCTATAGTGCAGCCACTTTAAATCATTAATTTCTACTAATATTATCAGCAGTTTGGATTTTCAAAAATAAACAGAATGACGAATTTATATTTTTAGCTTTCATAATTTTTATTCCTGTAATAAATATAGTATATTTCATAGATTAATACTTTCGTATCTAATCAATATTTAAGAATGAAACAATTAAATATATATAATTCTTTTAATCCTTTTCAATTTTAAAATAAATTTGATAAATAATTAGAAGAAATATATCGAGTAGCAGAATCCAGTGAATACAATATACAATCAAAATTATTGTTGTATCTAATTTTCAAACATCATATATCCATTTGTAGAAATATTGAATGTCATTGTACACAAAATATTAAATCTTTTTTTATAAATAATTCATGTGATTTTAATAAACTGAATCAATGGTCAACTAATCTATTCTAGATGTAATTGAAATATGCACTTATTCATAAAGATTTTGAATTTTATGAACATCTAGCACTAAAATTTGTTACATTTCTAGCCAAATATTAAAACAATCCTGTCAATGCTTATTCAATATTGTAAAAGATAATGTGTAGTTAATAATCTTAAACTTAATTTCAAAAAAATAGAAGACAGACACAAATCTCATTTTATTTTTAAAATATCTCTAAGATTTTGTTAAGAAGAAACCGAAATCATTTCATCAACTAATAATTATGTGAAACAAAAAAAGTTGAATCATTGTTATAAGGTTAGGCTTAAATTGAAAACTTTGGTTCTTAAATTCATGATGAACTTTTATAATTGGCAATTGAAAAATAAAAATTTTGGGAAAATTATATGAATAGTAAATTAGGATCATTTTAGGGTTTAGAATTAGCTTTAAAAAAAGTTGAATCCAAAATAAAACGTGTTACTTACTTTATAAAGTAATTAAGGAATAAAATTATACATTTGACTACAAAAAAGGTTGATTGTGTCAGTATTTTAAACTTTGAATTATTATATAAAATTTGTACAACAAATAACAATTAAGAAATTTATGAAATTCAATAAAAAATCAAATAAATATTACTTGCTGATTAATATGAGGAAGAACAGTATTTAAATATTCATTTTTAAACTAAAGAATGTATATCAATAATAGCAAATATCTCATAAAGCAAAAGAGGAGAACTTTGGAAACCAAATCAACCAATTTTATAGAAGTTCTTTAATAAAACTAGAGAAATTAAACATCTTAATGATTTATTACCAAATTTCATAGCAGATGTTCATAATGGAATTATTGAAAATTATATTAGATATGGTATTAGTGTAAGGAAAGAAGTAGTCACATAAGTTGTTTCTACTTATGGAGATAATTATATAGAACCGATGACATTTACTCTTAGATTTTTTTTCCCAAAATTTGATTCTGATTATGATTTTTTTATGATAGGATTTCTTAGGAAGGAAGAGAGATTAGTTGAAAGTAATTAAAATGAAAAAAAATAATTTGGTTATATTTGCTTTGATGAAAATTTAAATATATTAGGTATAAACTAAGTAATTGCAGAAAAATTAAATTACAAAGTTTCAAATTCAATAAACTATAATGGATTAGATATTTGTTTTTTATTACCAACTATTTTATAATCATTAATTGATTTATATAAATAAATTTTGAACCAAAAAATTGAACATTTAAGTGACAATGAAATGATAATTTCAAAAAATTAGGAGGCTTTTTATGTTCCAAATGAATTCTCAAAAAATCATTAAATTAATCCTAATGATAGTTTAATTGATAAAATTACTAAATATGAAGAAATTTATGCAAATGTTTAGGAAGATCAATGTTAATTCTTAACCAGCTATTAAGTAAATTATCAATTATTTTCTAAAAGATTGAAATATTTAGCAGATTTTACTAATATTGTTTTTCATAAAGAATTTTTTTTAGTAAAATTATAATTTTTAGATAATAATTTTTCAAATGAAAATAATTATATAAAGATTTACTAAGAGAATAGAAGTCAACATACTGAAATAAATATTAATAATTTTGATGGAATTTTAGAGATTATATCTAGCAAAACAAAATCAAGTACAAGATCAGTGTTGTAATAAATAGAAATATTTCATAAAATTTTATCAAAATAATGTGAAAGTAAACATTAAAAATTATTTAAAAACATAAATTTAATGTTTTTGATTTGTTTTATTTTAACTTCTGGAGTCATAAGTTTTACTTTTAAAGATAAAAATAATTAATTTAAAAGTTGTAAGATTTAATAAATACATATATTAAATGAAGTAGCCATATATTCTAGTTTGATTAATAGTATAAATAACGAGGGAATAATTGAAATAGTTAAAACTAATTTTGAAATGGATATTGAAGATGTAACCATAAAGATATCTTATTCTAAATACAAATAAATTTTGTAAGAATTGATATAATATTCATCATATCATTTTTTTAAAATGTTTTAAGAGGCTGAGTTTGTATTGAATATCCCTTTGAAATTCTAAATGAAATATTTACCAGAATTTGGTAATGAATTAAATGAAGAATAGATTGAAAACCTTTTGACTTTTCGATAAATATTATGTCAAAAAATTGAAAGTTATAAGTAAGATAGAAAGATATAAGATTTAAGTACAATCGTTTTAAATTATTTTAATTATGTAGAGTATTTGTATTATTCGACTTAAAAATGCTTTTAAGATTCGAAATTATTGTTGAATGAATAAATATAATTGGGAGAGCAAATTTTAATATTTATGTATGTTTTATTAATTTTAATTTATTTGTTACAGATTTTGATTGTGAATAGAATGCTTAAGAAAAGGAAATATATTCTAAAATTATTTATAAGGACAGATTATAAAGATGCTTTATTAGAGAATGAGAAGTTTTAAATACTTTCAGGTTGGTTTAGTGAGATAAAAAATGGTTGGAGTTAGAAGAATATGTAAGGGTTATTGAATTAGTTAAATTTAAGTGTGAAATCTTTGAGAGATGATGAGGATGTAATAAATGGATTTACATCATCAGATAGAAGATTTAATGAGAAGTTATTAGAGAATAGCGAAAAATTAAAAATAAATTTTTCACATAGATATTAAAATTTAAGTGGTTACATATGTTTAACAATAATATTTTTATGTACATTAATTTACATTTTATCATTCCATATATAGATAAGTGATATATAAGAAGATTTACTGTATTTTTCATAATTTAGTTTGTTGTTATAGAAATATTAAATAAACTATTTAGTGTAATATTTTCGATGTTAATATTACATGAATTATGAGTTTTATAATAATTATGAGATTGACACAATCTGGATGGAAATATACGAATAAAGTGAATTTTCAAGAAATGATGTTGATGAAGCTATGATTAATTTGAATAGGAATGTGTTTAGTTCGATATTAAGAAATAATGATGAAGGAGTATTGAATTTGAATAAAGAAGAGTAAGTAGAATTTTATTAAGGGAATGTTTGTTAGATTGAGAAAAGGATTTGTAATGAGAGTGATAGGAATATTTAATTAAGAGAAGAGTTATAGGATTATTATTAGAATAATAGTTTGAATTAATTATTTTTAGAATAAGGATAGATATTCTTTTAGAATAATGAGATGTATAATATTAAGGAGTTGATAAGAAATTATGTAGAGAATTTATTTAAATCAAAAGAGTATTTTTTGAATAATGTTTGGGGTTTTGATATAATAGTGAATAGAGTAAGTAAGACAGCAGTGTATTTTTTAGAAAGAATGGATGAGAATTTGAGTAAGGATGAAAATAGAATGTTTTTATATGCTTTGATAATTGGAGTGTTATATTTTTGTTTATTAATAATGTTTATAATGTTATTTGGATAGTATTTCAGTAGAGAAGATTAGAAGAGTAAGTAATGTTTATTACAGATGCCTTTTTGGAGTATATTAAAGAAGAATATCTTTAGTTGTTTGAAATAGATTGAATGATTATAATAATGAACGATTATCATATAATAAAATTAATTAAATAAAGATACGAGAATATATTTATAAAAATAAATCACACACTTGTATAAATTTAATAAAAAATGGATACAGTATAATATTCAACATCAGTGAAGGATATTAATAAAAACTATGTAGAAGCATAATATGCTGTAAGAGGATTAGTACCATCGACAGCAGCAAAGATTTAAGAAGAAATAAAGAGTGGTAAATAATATCCATTTGAATCAATAACTGAGTTGAATATTGGCAATCCATAAACATTTGGATAGAAGCCAATATCATTTAATAGAAGTGTATTAGCAAGTATGTTGGACCCATCAATTCTTGAACATTAATCAGAAGATGTTCAAAGAAGAGTTAAACATTATTGTGATAAGATTGGTTTTCAAATAGGTGCTTACAGTTAATCTCCAGGATATCCAGTTGTAAGAGAAGCTATAGCTAAGTAAACCAATTTACATTAATATATTATAGTTTTATTCAAAAAAGAGATGCCACAGAAACTAAACCAAGTATCAATGATATCTTGTTAACAGATGGAGCATCAGCAGGAATAACTTTGATGTTTAATTTATTATTAAAGGATAATTAAGATGGAGTCATGATTCCTATTCCATAATATCCACTTTATTCAGCAGTGATTACCTAATGTGGAGCTTAATAAATTCCATATTATCTAGTTGAAGAAAAAGGATGGTCTGCTGAATAAACTGAATTAGAAGCCTAATATGAAAAAGCTAAATCAAATGGAATCAATCCAAGAATTTTAGTATGCATCAATCCAGGAAATCCAACAGGTTAAGTTTTCGATTAAAAGAGCATTGAACAAATGATTAGGTAATATTATATAATATTCTTTAGATTTGCATCTGAAAAAAAAATTGTTATTTTTGCAGATGAAGTATATTAAGAAAATATTTATGTGGAAAATAAAAAATTCATTTCTTTTAGAAAAGTAGCTTTAGAATTGAATTTAAATGTAGAAATATATTCATTCCATTCTATATCTAAAGGTATAACTGGTGAATGTGGACTTAGAGGTGGCTATATGGAAATAACAACCAAAGTAGATCCTGATGTACATTTCTAAATTCATAAATCTAAAAGTATCACTTATCGTATAATATAAATAGCTGTCATGCTTTGCTCTAATACTATTGGTCAATTAATGACTGGCTTAATGGTAACACCACCCACTAAATAAGAAGGATGTTCTGATCTAACTATTTAAAGATATAATTAAGAATGCCATGATCTATTTACAAGTTTATAAAGAAGAGCTGCTATTGTCACATAATTTTTAAATGATACTAATGGAGTTTCATGTTAACCAATTGAAGGAGCCATGTATGCCTTCCCTAAAATTGAATTACCAGGTATTAATACACTTATATATTTAGATAAATTCATTCAATTTGCAAAATAATCAAATTAAGAACCAGATGTTCGTTATTGTTTAGATTTATTATAAGAAACGGGTTTGGTTGTAGTTCCAGGTTCAGGTTTTCTTCAATTTCCAGGTACATATCATTTTAGAATGACCATCTTAATTTTACCAGAAGAAAAATTATTAGATAAAATGAAAATATTCAAATAATGGCATGAAACTCATATGGCAAAATTCCAATGATTTTAATTTATGGATATAAAAAGAAGAAATATTTAATATTCAAAACCATGTCCTGTTTATCTTCTAGCCTCTCTTGGATGTGTGACTACTCTCTTTAGTGAAATGGTTTGTTATCCACTTGAAGTCATCAAAGTAAAGTTATAAATGAATGGAACTTAAGGATGTCCTAAGTACAAATATATGAAATAATTCATTTCACAAACTAAATCTATTCAATTATATTACAGAGGATTTGATGCCCACATCTTGAAAATTATACCCTAATCCACAACAAAAATATTTGCTTATGAATTTATTCAGACTGCCTTTACAGGAAATATTGTAGAAACTTCATTTCTAAGAAAACTTTCAACTGCAGCTGCTGCTTATGGTGTTGCATTACTAACTGGAAATATGGGAGATATTTTTAGGATTAGATTAATCAATAATCAAGATCTATCTTTAATTTAAGCAATTCAACAATCATATAAAAAAACAGGTTTTAATGGATTTTTTAGAGGTTATTGGCTTAACTTAATTACTATCACTTCAATTTAAGCAATAGAAATCTCTCTCTTTTAGAAATTTAAAAGATTTTTTATTCACAATTTGGCTCTTAGTCATAATTCTATAATTACTGATGCACTTACCAGTCTTATTACAGGATTAACAAGTGGAATCTTGACTGCTCCATTAGATGGATTCAAAACTAGATATATGAATCAATTTATTGATCAATATTCATATTGGAATACATTTATCAATTTAATAAAAGAAGAAGGATTCTTAGCATTATATAAAGGAACTTTCCCATATTGTATTAAGTTGACTATTGGATCCACTTTTACCTTTGTCCTCTATGAATAATTTAAAAAACAAATTATTTGAATCATTTATATATATATGTATAAAAAAGATTATTATGAAAGTGATAACAATCACATTCTTCCTCATGAATATAACAATAAAATTAAATCTAATGATAAAATCTCTCTTAAAGAATAAATTAAATAGATATAATTATAAAACTACCCTTGAAAGAATTATTAATAGTAAATCCTATAGCTTTTATTTAAATTTTATTGAAAAGAATCTCTTAAAATTATTAACATAAAGAATCACATTAAAATATGTCTAATCATAATTTGATAATTTAAATTGTTTTAAAACTTTAGTAAAATAAGTTTATCTTTTAGAAGTATTGTATTGTTCTCATATATCTTGCAATAAATTCATAAAAATAAATGAAATAACAATTATTTGTTGGTATACTTAATCTACAAATCAGATTTGAGTTAATATATTAGAATAGATGATTTATTAGAAAAAGTTATTTGTATATAATTTTGGAAGAAAGAGTTGATATATAGGTAATAGATTTCGAATGATATAAATTTAGAAATAGATGAGTTTAATAATATAATTGATTATAAATGTGAATAAATGCATCAAACAAGCAAATCATAAAGTTCTTTTGAATCATTTACTAATTTAAATTATAAATGCATTTTCTTCATATTTTCCATGACTTCTTTAATGCTATCTTTTTTTGCAACTTCAATAGCAACTAAACAAGGTCCTCTTTCACGATTAGCTTTTTTTTAAAATTGTATATGAGTGATATCATCATCAGGGCCAAGACAACTATATAAGATAGTGAGTTTAATATATACAGACTAACGAAATTCTTAAGAATTCCTGATTTGAATGGCATTTCAATTAAAAAGAAATATTTTAATCCTTCATGTAATTGTGAATGTTCTTTAAATTCATCAAATCTAGATAAATCAACAGTTCCTCCACTAAGAATACATACAATATTTTTGCCTTTGATTTAATGAGCAAATTAATCAAGAACAGATACAGAGAGTGCCTATAAATTATAAAGCATAGTAATATTACACCAGAGGGTTCAACAGCAATTCCTTAATTATATAATTATAGAATAGTAGTGCTTACTTTACCTTCTTAGACTTTAACAAGATCATCAAGTTTTTCCATACATATATCCAAACATAATTTAGGAACAGAAGGAACAGCTGATCCTTCACAGAATCTAGAGAAATGTTCTTGTTTAACAACTTATTTAGCTTAGAATGCTTAAATCATAGAATCAGCACCATCTGGTTATACTCCTATAACTTTAGTATTTGGACTCATTTCTTTTATATATGTAGCAATTCCTGCAGCAAGTGCTCCTTGTCCAACTGGTAAAAAGATATAGTCTACATCACCAGGCATTTCATCAAGAATCTCAATTCCCTTATTTATGTTAAAACTATATATTATACAATAGTTCCACAACCATATATAGCTTTTATGTTATCACTTGGATGAATAAGTGTTTTTTAATTTTCCTTTATATATTTCTATGCTGCCTATTCACATTCATCAAAATTTTCACCTGCTGTTTTCACTTCCACATATTATTTACCATTCTTTTATATTAAATCAATTTTCCAACCATAACATACTTCAGGTACAAAAATAGTACCTTTTATAATGACGTACTATCATACCTTAAATCTTAAAATGATTGCAGAAGAAGGCAAATGCTTAAGCAAAGTTACCATCACTTACTGTTACTACTCCCTTCTCTCTTTACTCTTTTGAAAGAGATTACAATGATGTAAATGCACTTCTCATCTTAAACACTCTAGTCAATTATTAATCTTCCCTTTTTAAGTATACTGTTGCTTCATATAATTCAGACAATTTTAATGATTTTTATAACTTTGTCTAAAATTATATTCCACTTTCTCTCATCTATTTATGTGCTTATGTTATGTAGGGAATCATATTAATTATTTATTTTTATAGTCATCAAATTATTAACTATTTATTAAACATGTCTAATATATTGTAAAAAATGGTTACTAAAGAAGTTAAAAGAAGATAAGTTGAAACACGTTTATTAAACAAATCATAACAAACTTTGAGATAACTTATACCTGATTTAAAATCTCCTCTTAAAACACCTCAAGTATCAACAGCTCTTGAATAATTCAAGAATAAATTTACAGAAGGCAAATATATTTTACAAATTGAATAACAACGAAAAAGTTAATTAGATGAAGTATTTCTTAGAGTACAATTACCAATTAAAAGAGATTTATTAGAGGTATTATTGTAATAATTTGAAACAGAATTATGGAGAGTTTGTAATGAATAGAATTTACACTATTTAAGCGATCGTTATTTGAGTTATCAATTATCTAATAATAAATTTCTTAAACATCTTGTGTAATTTGTTGATGAATAAAAGGATAAAGCAGAAATTGCTTTAGCATAATTAGCAGGGAAAGAATCAACCATTCTTGAATTATAAAATAAATATACACAATTGTAAACGATGTTTCAACAATTATCACATCATAAAGATGATGGTTAAACCAAACTTTCTAAAAACGAAAGTGTTAAAAGATAAAAAGAATTGTATATGGAAAATGTTAGATTAAAAAATGAAATTGAAAGAATTCAAGATAAATTAAAATAAATTGAAAATTAAACTAATGTTTAGAAATTACAAGAATAATATTAAGAATTAGCACGAAAATCAAGTGAAAAAATTAATGAATTACTTAATGAAAATTAAATTAAAGAAAAACAAATTTAAAAATTGAATCTCCATTATTAGAACATCAAATCTTAATATAATAAATTAGAAAATGAATCAAAAGCATATTAGACAGTATTTGAAGCTAACAAACAACATCTTGATCGATTAATTAAAGAAAATGAAATTCACACTAACTTAATGAATAGATACAGAGAAATAGCCTGTATGTAAAGAGAAGATTTCGAAGTTAGACTTATGTATTATAAAGAAGAATTAAATGTGGCATCTAAAGCTAAAGATAAATTAATGCAGTTGCAATCTAAATTGGATCGTTTTCAAATTGAAAAATCTAAAGACATAGAACCACTTCCGAATAACAATTATGAAAAAGAAAAAACAGGTTTAGAAAAATTCAATGATTTATTTAGTAATGATAAGACATATTAACGTTTGACTTATTAAGCTTTACAAGAAGAGAAAGGAAGGATTGTAACAAGAGTAGGACATTCAATAGTAACAATGGAATAACATTTTAATGCATAGGAAATTTAATTAGAAAAGTTTACAATAGGATATTGTCCATTTATAAACTTAGTTGAACATCATAAAAAGACATTAGAACAAGAATTCAGTGGATTATAATATAAAAGACCTAATCTACAATTATTAGTTACATTAAGAGTAATTTTGGATAGCAAATGGAATGAAATGTAATTGAAAGGAGAGAAATTATGGAGTCATTTAGCTGAATTCACTTATTCTCATTTAATGAATTTTAAAGTTGATATGTAAAGTAAATCAATAAAAAAGATTGATTAAGATGTTCATCGTATAGATGATTAGATAATAAAGTTTATAGTTGATTTCAGTAATCCTGTATTTGAGAAGAATTGGGAATGCATAACATTTTAAGAATTTTTAAATGATTTTACAAGTTAAGATGAGATGTATTTTTATTTATATGCTCGTAATCTGTTATTTAGAGGGCCAGAATGTTCACATAGTACAGCATTTTATGAACCACATCATTACATTCCATTACTATAGGCAGAATTTGTTGCTACTCATCTTCTCTCTTAATATGAAACTGCTACTCTATAATAAGTTAAAAAAGTATTTAGAGAAAAAGCAGTTAATAAAACCATCACAAAGAATCTCTTTATTGTTGATGCTTCCTTTGTTCTAAGAATATTACTAGAGTTTTATAGAGTAGAACGTAGAAATAGATATAAAATGTTTAAAATAGCATTTGGTAGTCGTGCTACAAATATCAGTTTCAAATAATTTAGAGTAGTTCTCATTAGTAATTATCCTTACATTACTGACCTTGAATTAGCAACACTATACAGAGAAGCTTATTCATTTACGGGTACTGGAGTTTCAATTGATTCCTTTTATACTATAGCATCTGATACTGCATTTTTTGTTAAACATCTAAAATTATAAAATCTTACTACTTAACCTAAAATTCTTAATAAAGAATTCCTTTTTGAACCTGATACATAACCCTTCCTTATTGTCAATGAAGCCTACAAGAGAGTAAATTATACACTTATTTTAGTTTTAAGCTTATTAGAATAAATTTGAATAACTCTTAATTGATTTTGGTTTGGAAGAGCTTTTCGCATAATTTAAAGAATTAGACAATCTGATTTAATATCAATTTGCACCTCTCTAATATAATCAAAAATCTCTATCTTAAATTATTGAACATTATATGAGTCTATTTAGAAACATTAATAACATCATTTGCAATAGGCTCTACCTTTAAGATTAGTAAATCTTATTTAATTATACCATAGAATTCAATAAGGATAAGAGTTTCTATCTAAACATGAAGAAAAAATGAAACTCAATAAAGAACAGAATAAAGATGCTTAATTTTATTCAGGTGATAATTTTAATAAACAATATTTGAGAAGAGATGACTTCATTCCAGATATTGAAATTCTTAAAGGATAAATGGATTGTTTAGAACATTTAGGCTCCTATTTAGAATCTTATGAATTACTCAAAAAAAGAAAAGACTATTGTATGATAATTTAAGCAAAAAAAATACAGAAATTCGTTAAGAAAAAAATGAATAAATTCTACAGTTTTGTAAGTTCTTTACTTAGCGCTAAATTTAAAGCTTCACTTAAGTAAGGTAAATGACAATATAATATTAATTATTTTATATAAATAATATTTGTTAATATCAATAATTATTAAGATAGTTATGAATGTTTAATACCTTCATGACTTAATTTATATATACAAATTTTTAAAGAATCCATTTCTAATTTTCTATTCAATTGCTCCAAAAATATTTGGAAGCTTCATAAACTTCACCAAAATTCTAGTATTAATTAAGTTTCTTTAAAATTTTAATCTTTAAATGAAATTAATATTCATTTTTTGACATGTACTTTACAGAAAAACTACTTAGCAAAAATTCATCTTTTTATTAAACTTATAAGTTCAAATATCGAATTACTATCTTAACATCATCTTTCTTTGACATTTTCAACAATTTCTTGTTGATTTATGTTTTACCCATTTACATCATACAACAATCACAATAATCAGAGTATAATTTATTTCGATATATTTATTGTAAACCAAAAGTAAAACAAAATTTGTAATTTATTATATAGATATAATTCTATTTACTTTCTCATTTAAGAAATTTATGCAAATTGATAACTCTAACTCAAATATGCTGCTAATGATTAAATTAATCAATCTAACTTTTTATCAACATTTATACTAATGAAGTCGTATGAAATTTAATTATAATAAATAAAATATAAATTTCATTTTTAATCAATTTTTGAAGAAAATCATTTAATTTTTTAACAGTAAAAACTCTTGGTGTATTGAGTTATCGATTCTGTCACCCCAGTTATTAACTTAGGATTTTATGTATTTTTAATAGGTATATTGGTTTCTTCAAAAATACTTTTAATATATTCGTGTTGCATTGCATCATCAAAAGTAAATCTATTATCTAAATTTGGGTTCAATAATCCAATGATAAATTCATTGCCTTTATCTGGAATATAAGGTAATGAATTGTAAGAATCTTTAAATCCATAACTACATAAGATTGTATTGTTACAGCTTGATTATAATTTATCCAATATAAAAAAGATAGTTGTTAATTTAAATACTATTAGATCCAAAACCTTAACAGAAACTAATAAGTTTAATGTTACCACGTCTATCCATCATTAGATTAGACAATTTAAATTTGGAATATTAAATGTTGTAATCCATTAGAACCTTAACTGTTTTTAGTAAGTCCTAACAATACCTTAGTGAAATAATACCAATGCAATGATTTAGATTTCTTCATGAATCAAATCTACATTTAGATGACGATCTAACAATTCCATAACAATATAGATGTGGGCCTTTGATTCATATATTTCATATAATTTCGGGAAATTATTATGTTGTTACAGTTTGTACATAATAATAATTGATTAATACAATTATTCTTAATTGTAGGCATCTTTTCTGAAAGATCTACAACAAAATTGTACTTTTGTTAACTTATCTTCCACTTTACAGATCTTAAATTTTTGATAAAATTACTTTACAATACTTTTTATCAGAAAGCAACTCTATTGTTTAATAAAAATTCTAAATCCCCAAATATGATACTCTTCCATCAAGATGATGTTTTAATTAATATAAATTTTCTTGATCGGCTTTTATCATTAAATCTTCAATATGAATAGCTTTTATTCCAGAAATAGAAATATCCCATTTCATTTTTATTCTTGGATGGATATCGATTTTAAATAATAAATTGTGCCTTGTAATTTCAATTCTTGAATCAAAAAGTGTGAGATTATGTTCAACATTTAAAATCCAACAGGGAAATTGTAAGATGGTTAGCATATAAATTTGTTTTTAATAAAATTGAATATTAGTGCATTTTTAATATAATCAAATCACTATTATGTATAATGAAATTGCAATTTCAGTATTAAAGTCTCTACAAATATGATATTAATAATAATTATTATTTATTTAAATACATGTATATTTAATTCAAAAGATTTCATCAAGATTTATTTTAGAACATTTTTTTTTTGTTTTTTTAACTGTTCGAAATAAAAAAGCTTTATTTCCAAATATAACTTTGATTTGATTATCAAAATGGACATTCTTTTCTTTAGATTTTTTAAATGATTATCCAAAATGAGATGTCTATTTTAAACAAGATTTTTTAGAAGTTAAAGCTGAATAACTTGAGTAGGTTGTTGGGATAGTGTTTTCTGGTGTTTTATTATAGATATAAAAGCTATCATCTGCTTGATCGATATGAATAATTTGTTATGTTCGTAACAATAAGGCTTTAGGTTCAACATGAGAATGAATTTCAAGAATTGCTTATTCATTCTCATTATTGAATTCATCAATATCAAAAGTTAATTACTCTTGATTGATGTCTTTTGTTGATACTGCACAACCCATTAAGATTAATATTAATTCTTTCCATATGAGTATTAATTATTAAAAACAAATAAAATGAAGAATTGGAGAATCTATTATATATATAGAATTAAATTATAAACTTAAGGATAGTAGGATGATAAAATTAAATGCTTGAAAAATAAAATTGGATATTTTCTTAAATTTAATAAAATTCATGTAAACTCTATTATTTTTAGATATCATAATACACAGTAATTAATTTAATGTAGATTAGCATAGATATGAATTAGATTGTAAAATTAAATAGAATTGGAATAAAATTAAGATTAATATAGAAATGCGATATTTAATTAATAGGTATATAGTTTATAATAAATTATATGTAATATATATATATATATTTAATCATTATGATAATTTAATGAACCTTTTCTCTATAGCATCAACTCTTTATTAGATTTTGAGCATCTTGGCATTGACCTAATCTAATCGTTTTCTAGCATCAGATATCCTTTCAAATTAGTGTAGGTAGTGTTGATCTTTGCCAAAATGGGTGTCTTGGGTAAGCATTTGCATTTCTAAGTGAATATAAATAAAGTACCATCTTTGATCTAGATTAATAAGGCTTCAAGTTAAGCTTGTTGAGCTTATAATTCATCAGTTTGATTGAATTATAATAACTTTTCAAATATTTCGTGAACTTTGGTGTCCATTAATATTAATATAATTTAACGAAAATAAATGCTTAAAAACCCAAGAGTAAAGGAATGTCTAACATCTCGATTGTAATAATAGGAATGTTGCAAATTATAAGGACATGAAAATAATTTGATTTAATTTGTTTGTGCTTGTCATGAATGTCCATATCGATATTAGAAAGCATGTGCACATTGTGTAATAAAATTACATGGGAAACATGTAGAGGATATGAAAGAAATAGATGAATTTGATTAAATAATAAATGAAAACAGTAAGAAAGCAAAGAGTTTAATGAAAGAGAGTGAGGAACTGATTTAATAATTGAATAATCCATTTAGCAATTTCTTTAAATAATTGAAATAACAATTGAATGAGATAATTGATAGTGTTTAATAACGATATCTAGTATAAAATTAAGAGAGAGCATAATAATTAATAAAGAATGAATTAGATTTGATAAATTAATTCAATTAGAATGTATGGATTAAATAGAACCGCTATTTAAATGATCATTCTCTGACGCAATATGATCGATCATTAAAGACAGCCTAAGAGAAGTTGAATAATGCATTTTAGTTATTTGAATTGAAATAGTTGTTAGAAACAAACTTAATAATCTTAATTGAAGATTTTGGTAAAAATAATGGAATGAGTTATATTAGCAATACTAGTAGGAATATGAGTTAAAGACATAATAGTTGTCATAATACAATGACTCCAAGATCAGCATTAAATGTGTTTAATCACAATATTAGTGTGGTTAGATCTAAGAAAATTAGGAATTGATTAATTTATGAGTAAATAATCTAAATAATATCTCTCAACATCTGCACCTCACATTGAAACATCTTAATTATCTAGTGTATCACCTAAAAAAGAGTTTTATGATGCTACAAAACAATTGGAAGCTGCAAAGAGAAGAATCAGTCTTCTTAGATTGGAAAATGAAATAAGGTATTATTTAACTTTATAGGTAAGGGAGAAGAAATTATAAATACAATAACAAAAATAAGAACAATTAACTAAAATTAGAGAAGACCATGAACTCTTTAAAGAATATAAATAAGCACACAAAGAATAAGTGAATATGCAATTACAGAATTTAGTACATAGAACTAGGAACATGAAAATGTAACAATCATAAGATAAGAAATTAATCTAATACAACTTTAGATAGATGAAATAATAGGAAGTGAAGAATATTAAAGAACAATCCTAAAGAAATGAGTATATTATTAGATAGAACTTGGACTCAATAAAATAATAAAAGGCAGAATAAAAATAATAAGTATAAACTTAAGTCTAACTTGCTTAATAAACTATTTAGAACTTTCGTAAATAAAAATATCTTCGATTCATTTAAGAACATTAAATCTCTAAATCTCAGCATTCCATGGAAGCCGACTTAAAGTTGTAATAGATAGAAGAACTCAAAAAATAGGAAGCCTACTTACTCATCAAATTAGATGAAACAACAAATGTATTTATCTAATTTATATATTATAAAAGCAAGTCAATAAACTTAATTAAAGTGTCCTTATTAAACAATCTTAAACAACACCAAAAACTGCATCCTATTTTTGAGATATTATTATATTTTTACAATCATTTTATTATTACTAATAAATTATTATTAAATGACTGAAGACGATTAAGTAATTCTTTTGTACATTATCATTATAGCATTTTCTTCAAGATGACAATAGTGAAGATGATAAATTTGAAGAAAATCTTCAAAAACAATATGCAGTAATTCTGTTACACTTATTCTAGTTATATCCTAAAATTAATAATAAAAGACCTGAATCCAAACATGGAAGGCCTGAAAGTTCCAAATTCTCATATAAAAAATAAGAATAACAAATCATTGAATAATAACCTAAACTTTTAGAAGCCATTCCTACATCTCAAGCTCTCAAAAAATTTAATTAATTGGTTTCGTTTCACAAAATACAAATTGAATAATTCTGGAAAAATCATACTATTATGGCTTCTTAAAAAGAATTTAAAGGTTTTCTAACAGAATCAGGTACAAAATCAATAATAAATAAGGATTTTAATTTGATCATAATGAAATCAATTAAATTCTTAGCGATCTATAAAATGAAAATTTAGTAATTACAATTGAAAGTCTGTGTAAGAAAGTACCTGCATGGCATCAAAATGAGAGTATTTCTTCAGCTTGATTATTCTTCATAGATGCTATGTTAGAGTTTATAAGGGAAAAAGCACTTAAATTGGCATAAGAATCCAAGAATAAATTTTAAGCTTAAAAAAAACCTAAACCATAGTCAGCAAGTACCAAACGTAGTGGATTTAATAAAGGAGATTCAAGACCTATAAGTGGAATATCAAAAAAGTATCAATCTAATTTTAGTGATTTGAGAATGTATTTATATACTTATAATTTAGATCTAATATCAATGAAAAACAATTATAAAATAGATCAAAACATTATTTGCAATTGGCTAAATAAAAATAATAGGAAGAAGATCGACTTCTCTAATTAACAATTAATTAAGGGAAGAATGAATATGAATATGAAATATTGATAAAGATGGGAGAAGCTAATGAATTATCTTAAGAATTAGAAAGCAACATTACTTATCGAGCTTATAAAACGGCATAAGGAAATCTAAAAGTTCATGTATATGAATTGGAACACTTTTAAAGAGACTTAACATTGGAGGATTTTTAAAGAGAATACAATATATTAAGAAGCAGATATAATGAAAAAAAAAAATTAAAGATTTGGGAAGTGCTGAGTGAAAAGAAGAAAAATTAAAAAAGTCTATAACATTTTGGATCTTCTTAAAAAGAAGAAATAAAATAAAATGAAATTGATGGTAAGGCTACAAATAAAAAAGAAAGATAACAAGAATTAAAGAAAGTACTTTTAGAAACAATGATGCTTTCAAATGTAATAAAAGAGTAATTGGTAGTATTGAATAGGAAGGGTATCAATGCAATTCATAATCAAAGTGTAAAATTATGATATAATATATATTTGATTTGATACTCTATAATTAGTTAAGTTCTTAGAGGTTTTTCATTAAATAATAATTGATAGTAATATTTGGATAATATTAATGTCTTCTAAAAAAGAAGTAATTACAAAGCATAGAGTTGAAAGTGCTACAAGATCTTAGAAGAGAAAATTGGAATAGGCTATTCTATAAATCAATAGTCAGTAACCTTTAACAAAAGCTTAACAAAAGCTACCTACAGAAGAGGTTGAATTATATAATAATGTAAATGTGTAACATGTGATCAATGGAACTGATTTAGCTTGGAATCACTTAGAGAATATGCCAAAGAAATAAATGGATCTTGTCTTTCTCCCTTAAGCAATAGCTGGAATGTAGAATGTTTATTGTGTAGTAAAGAAAAAATATAATGCAGAAATGGCTAAAAAAGAATAATAAGAAGCTGAGAGAATTTAAAAGAGATAAGAGAAACATCGTTTATTTGAATAGAAGAAATTAAAAAATGAATAGATGTATGCTAAGATAGGTTTGAAAAAAACTTATTAGTCTGTTCCTGCGACTTAATTTACAGAAGAACCACTTTTTTAAAGATTAAGTTAACCTAAATAATCCTTTATTTAATAATCCACTTATGATCTATCAGATTTTAAAGGGTTACCTATAAAAAATCTTACCTTTTTAGATAAATATAAAAATCCAATTTTAGTTAATCATTTTATAAATTCAAATCTATTACCTAAATCTGTAAATAAAGAGAAACTAAGAACTAAATTTGAAACATCAGATCAAAAAGTTCAGTAATTTCAAAATACAATTCAATTAGATGAATTAAATTTAGATAATGATTATAAGGATAATGCAATGTTAGAAATAGATCAATTCGAAAAAATGTTATCTACTAAACCATAAACTATGTATTCATAAGTTAAAGATCGAGAAATTTAATTATTGTAGTCTGTTGAAGGATTTAGATCTCTAAGAAAAATTAAAAAAGATACAAATTATAGACATTTAATTGGAGATCAGATTAGAGATTAAATTTTAATCAAATAATGATTTTAATTAACAAATTATCAAATTTGAACCTTTTTTGAGACAGTATCATAAAAATTACAATCTTCTTCTTTGATTTCTGTATCATATTCATCATCTAATTATTTCCATAAGTTAGAAATATTAAGTTCTTTTTGAAACTTATTCTATTATGATATTAAAATTAATTTACTTTTTCTAAACCTAACAAAAACTTAGCTACTTAAATTGGAGTAAGAATACTTCTCATTTCATCAATGAAATTTTCTAAAGAATTAGTTCTCTAATAAAGGTTTTCTTTAACAGTTTACAATTATTTAATAATACTAGAAATAAATTAAATTCTTATACTCTTCTAGTTTTTCCTTATCTGATTATATTCTTTTATAAGATTTCTTTAAAGATTTCATCTATGAATCTGTTATATTAATTTCTCTACTCAAATCTTAAAACCAATTTGGTTCAATTAAATTTGATGCTGAAGACCATAATAAATATTTAACATGAATAGGAAAAGAAATCTCCAATATTTATTACAAAAAATAATTTGAAGCATTTACTCTCTCTTTTCCTCCTCCTCCAACTCTAAATCTCATTGAATCAAGTAATAGATTTATCTCATTGTTATCATAATTGTTTTATACAGCAGATTCCAATTTATCAAACAATTACTATCTACCTACAAAAAAGTTTTATAACTAAATTCATGTGAAAACAATTACTTGAGGATTAGATCCAATTTATTACATACAACTACTATGACCTTTAATTATCTTTTTACATTTCTCTAATTCCTCTCTTAATGTATTTACTCTATTTTCTAACAATTCTAAATAAATCTTCTTTCTCTTTCTTGAATTTCTTGCACATTCTCTATTTCTAATTAATTTAGCTTATGTTGAATCATCTGTGTTTGTCGATACTTTCCTTTCAAATTTTGGAGTCACTATTGGTTTAGATTCTTAAATTAGAGATGTTATTTTATTAATATAGGTATTCTTTAAGTTTTATTTGCTTGCCAATATTGTCTCCTCTGATTTTTTCTTCCTTTATTATCTCTTTTCTTAACTCTATTCTGGTACTTAAAATGAAGAAAAGAACTCTTGTTAATTTATACCCTCATCATCTGAATGTTAAGATTACATCAAGTAACTATTATTAACATAACCAAAGTTTGATCTTCATGATATTTTTTATTTAATACTGATGCTAATCCATTAAAAAATTCACTAAATGGTCATCTCCAATCAGTTCAAAATGATTATTATACATTTATTTAATATTTCATCATTTAAGCTAACTATTTATAAATTATTATCACATATTGTAAGTATCTTTTCTAAATCCTTTCCATATCCTTTAATGCATTTGCAAAATCAAAAATTATTTTCATTTACTAATAAATAGATTCATATATCTTCAAATTCTCATTTATTTTACAATTTTTTCACCTTTACTAATAATCAAAAATATATTAAACCAATCAAAAAATTAATAATACTTTAGAAATCTAATAATCTAACAAAACTATTACTTATACAGATTATCAACCATTCAAAATATTGTATTCTTGTAAAATTTAATTAAAAAGAGAAAATAATTAATATGTTCAAATTTACAAAATATTTGAATAAATTAGAAATTTAAAATAAAGTTTAATCTTAAATTTAATACAGGAAAGGTTCTTTTAAGATAAAAAAATCATTTCTGTATATTTATAGTGCTTACTTTTTTTATAAATTGAGATTACGATTTATATATATACTTTTGATTTTTTATGATATATCAAATAAAAAAGATTAGATATAACATCTCATAAAGAGCACAGGTAACTTTTTTACTTTTACAATAAAGAACTTATATTATTATTTTTAAAAATAGTTACAGAAGTACAAAATTTTAGAAGCTTGATCCAAATGGTTACTCCATATATTATAAAAAAAAGTTGGAAATATTTATAATAATATTACTTGAGTATTTTTAAAACTATTTTAATCTGTATGTAAAAAATTTTTAGATAAAAAATTTTTTATAACATTTTTTATTTTTCTTCAGATTTTTAAACAAACTTTTTGTTTTTTTATAATTACTTTTTAATAAATGAAAAGAATTTGGATAACTGTAAGAATTTAATTAAAATAAGATAAATTTCCTAAATTAATCAGTTTTATGAAGGGACTTGTTTAATGAAATGACGATTATTCAAAAAGGGATATATTATAATATCATTGAATGTAATTTTTGAATGNCATCTCCAATCAGTTCAAAATGATTATTATACATTTATTTAATATTTCATCATTTAAGCTAACTATTTATAAATTATTATCACATATTGTAAGTATCTTTTCTAAATCCTTTCCATATCCTTTAATGCATTTGCAAAATCAAAAATTATTTTCATTTACTAATAAATAGATTCATATATCTTCAAATTCTCATTTATTTTACAATTTTTTCACCTTTACTAATAATCAAAAATATATTAAACCAATCAAAAAATTAATAATACTTTAGAAATCTAATAATCTAACAAAACTATTACTTATACAGATTATCAACCATTCAAAATATTGTATTCTTGTAAAATTTAATTAAAAAGAGAAAATAATTAATATGTTCAAATTTACAAAATATTTGAATAAATTAGAAATTTAAAATAAAGTTTAATCTTAAATTTAATACAGGAAAGGTTCTTTTAAGATAAAAAAATCATTTCTGTATATTTATAGTGCTTACTTTTTTTATAAATTGAGATTACGATTTATATATATACTTTTGATTTTTTATGATATATCAAATAAAAAAGATTAGATATAACATCTCATAAAGAGCACAGGTAACTTTTTTACTTTTACAATAAAGAACTTATATTATTATTTTTAAAAATAGTTACAGAAGTACAAAATTTTAGAAGCTTGATCCAAATGGTTACTCCATATATTATAAAAAAAAGTTGGAAATATTTATAATAATATTACTTGAGTATTTTTAAAACTATTTTAATCTGTATGTAAAAAATTTTTAGATAAAAAATTTTTTATAACATTTTTTATTTTTCTTCAGATTTTTAAACAAACTTTTTGTTTTTTTATAATTACTTTTTAATAAATGAAAAGAATTTGGATAACTGTAAGAATTTAATTAAAATAAGATAAATTTCCTAAATTAATCAGTTTTATGAAGGGACTTGTTTAATGAAATGACGATTATTCAAAAAGGGATATATTATAATATCATTGAATGTAATTTTTGAATGAACTTATTTATATTAATATATCTCTTAAGAAAGATGAATATTCTTTTATATATTGTAATTATAATAAAAATTAAGTGTAATAAACATGGACTTGAAAATTATATTTATATAATTTTTATTAAAAATAGTAAAAAAAAATTTATAGTTTGGAATTTCAACGCTTGATTTTAAATTTAAATTGAAATGAAAAAACATCTTATGGAATTCAATTTCTGAAATAAAGATCAACAGTTGCTGGAATGATCTATAATTTTTTGTAATATAATTTTAATATTAAAATTAAATTATATGAAATATAGTTTATAATGAAATTTTGATTATTTAAGGTAAGAGCATTGAAAATAATAAGCTCCATATGGCAAATTTGTTAAACAAAACTTCTTTATTGAATTATTCTAATATTGTGATTTAATCTATGATTTAATACATTTAATATATATATATAAAAATGTAAAATTTAAAAGAATGTTTATTATCTGAAGGAGGTTATAAAAACACAAAACGATTTAAGGAAAATATTTAGGATGAGTAAATTGATAAAATATTATTGTAGGGACACTTTGAACTATGTAATTGAAACCTTAGAAGACATCTACTAAAATCCGAAATCACAACCGATTTCATTAGTGCTTGCAATGAGAGTAAGTCTGTTGGTATGTTTAGCTGAGTAGTTAACAAAAGAACTGATGGATCTTCATTATGATTGTGTAGTATTTTCTATAACAAACAACATTGTTTACATGATAGAGGATATTATCATAGCAGATTTAAAGAAAAACGAAAGAGGCAAATTTTATTTTAGTGATTAACCAGGTATAATTTAAATAAATTAGATTAATCTCTTATATTGCTTGGAAATACACTTATCCGTTTAGCACTGGAATGCATTTTTGTATGGAACTTATGGCATCCAAATAATTTAGCTATCAACTAAGTGTAATTGAATAAGTCTCCCTTTTAGTTATTAAAGATTAATTGAAAAAGGAGTACAGTTCCCAAAATTACATTATTTCAATGCTTAAAAAGTTAAGGAATACTACCTGACTGTCAAAGAAAGTTCAAGAAATGGCTCTATTTACAGATAGTAATCATTAATGTTAAACGAACAATATTTTGATCAACTTAAAACTAAAATTGAGAAAAATCAGTATAATAATGTCAAACTACATGAAATCAATGAGGAGTTAAAATGTTATTATATTTTTATAATATAGAAATCAAGAATGTTAACGAAAATTAAAAACAATTCATTGAAAACTTTAATAAGGCATATAAAGATTATCTTATTACAAATAAAATAGATGAGTTCAACAATTAAATTTAATCAATGTATTTGTAGTATTAAATTAAGTTGCTTAGAATACGATGAATTATCTAGCTTAAATAAATAGAGTAAGAATCTTATCATTTAAACTAGATAGCGCTATATAATTTTGTACATATTCAACTGACAAATAAAGCAATCAATTTTCAAGAAGTATCAGTGTAAAATTGATCTTATTGTTTATTTTAGTCTTAAAATTCTTAAAAAAAAAACGGGAGCAATGACAAATAATTATCCATTGAGGAATTACTGCATGAAAATGAACTTATTTAGGCATAAATTCAAAATTTTGAAATTCCAAAATCCAATAGTCATTTTCAGAAAATAGATTTGTGAATCCTAGATTGATAATCATTTATATTATATTTTATTCAAATCTTTAAAAAAAATTATTATAACAGATAAAAGTTTTTGATTATTCTCAAAATATTAATAAATATTTATTTTCTGACTATTTTTACATAAAATAGTATTTAAGTTAATTTCCAATTGAGAAATTAATTATTATATTTTTATTGAATTTAAAATAGATATAAATTAAATATTTTTTTAATATTTAAAGCTGTTTATAAAGGGGATGAAATTAATTTTTTAAGAATAGCTTAATGACATAATCAATATTAATGATTCACGATTTAAGTAAAAGATTTTTCTTAAATAATTGGCTTGATGTAAGTTCATTACCCAAATCATTTGAAAAAATATTGCATTCCAAAATTTATGTTTAAAAGCATGAGAAAAAAAATAGTCTTTTTATTGATATAATTTGATAATTTTCAGCATTCAAGTTAATTTCTTCTCATACCCAAATAACTGTAGTTAGGATAAAATTTTATAACCAATTTACTAAGTAAAAACCTCTATTTTTTTTAATGAGGTATAGAATTTTAATAGTTAAAATTTATATTTGTTCTTTTTGATATATAAGCCCTCTTTTTATGGTTTTCATTAATTTAGAAATAAAAATATTAGTTTTTTAAATATTTTCTAAATACATTATCAATAAAAATTTATAAACTAACCTCAAATAAAAAATGATTACTAGGATTGTTCTATCTAGATATATAAATTTCAATTTAGTTTGTCTGAATAAATAATTTTTGGATTATTTTATAATAATTTATTTACTATTTGTTTATTTTTAAACTAATATATTTTAGATGGAAAAATATTTTATCCAATAAATAATTAATAAATGAATATCATAATAAATTAATCTTAAAAATTCAAAATAAATAATTTCTCAATTGATTTATCATCTGATTCATTGTAACAGGGTTTTGTCAATAAAATTTAATCTAGATATCTTAAAATAAACCTTTATTAAAATAAAATGTCTCATTAAGTTAAAAAGTTATGGATAATAAGAATTAATAATGAATAAACAAATTTTTGAATGGAAAAATTGATTTCATAATTAAAATATTATAATTTGACAATTTTTATTATCTACTAAGAGATAAATGAACTATTAATTATAGAGATAATAAGTTGAGAAAATGTAAGATTTGTAAGTAAATATATATTTAAAATGCAGATGGTAAAATATTTTGAAATATAAAATATAAGATAAGCTATTTTTTGTTTAAATTTGATCATGAAGTGGATTTTAGGATTTCATAAGGTATTTTCTAAAATCTTGCAGCTTCTGGATTGAATTCTGGAGTTTCTATGAATTACAAAAATAGATTTTATAATCTTTATCTTAGCCCCTCTAAAGAAGGTTCTGGTCTTCCTCTATTTAACATATCTGCTTCTCTATCAATTAAATCAACAATTTCTCTAGTTAAATTACAATCCCATTCTTTAACTGTCCATTTAGTATTAACAAGAATATCAAGTCTTTCATCTAAGCTTAATTTTCTTTATTTTAAGCCTATAATGTAAGTATATAATAATACCATTATAAATATCCATTAATTCTCTTGCTCTTGTTGTATATAGAGTATGAACTTCAGTTAATCTACCATCAGATTTTCTAAGCCATTTTTTAGGATCTGATATAGATTTTAAGAATTTATTAATTTTTTCATCTTTATTTTTTTAATTTGCTATAATTTTCAACCTATCAATAGTTTATAATAAATCAGTTTCTTTATTTAAGACTTATTTAAGAGCAGCTCTTTTTTCATCTTCAGTCATAGCAGATGATTTAATTCTAGCAATTTCAGTTGTTCTCCAAAGCTAATAATTTAATTAATAATTTATATACTTCTAATTCTTCATATAATATTTAAAAATCTTCTTTAGTTCTAGGATTAGTTCTTCTTTCAATTTCTTTTTTATGTCTAACCTCTTCTTATCTTCTAAAGTCTTCTTCTTTTTCTAATTATTCATTTTATAATTATTATTTTTTCTATCTTAAAGCATTTGTTCTTCTTCTTGCAAACCAACCTCTAATTAATCTTTAAATGAATAAAGCAGCTTCTTCTCTTCTTTCTTCCCACATTTCACTTGTAAAATATCTAAAATATTATTATTGTAAAACAGTTACTCTTTTGATTAAAAAATCCTATCATTTCTCAAATCAATAAATAAATCTTCTTTCTCCATTTATGTTCCAAATTCTTTCATCATAATTGTTGATTTTGTTGATTCAAAATGAGTTTAAGTATCTCTATGATTTTTTTCTTTATGTTCTCTTCTGTATTAATTAGTTTATGCAAATGCATGATGTAATAAAGCACCACTCTTTTTATTCTTTAATCCTCCTAAATAAGGCTTTTAATAATCTAAATAAATATTTTAAATTAATAACTTGCTTTAATTATTTAGATTGTCAAAGTATATTTCTTTTATACTTCTCCTTTTTCATCCTTAATAACAACAACTGATTCAAATTATCTTCCCATTGTCTATTCATATTGATCATCTTCATAAAACTATTCTTAATCCTCTAGAAAGTTGACCTGTTAATTGTTATCCATTTTCAGAGTTATTTATATAATAAATATAAATACATAAGATTATTAAAGTTCAATTTTTTAAAATCCAAATTTTAATATAACTTCTACTTATAGCATAAAGATAAGTTCCATCGTCAGATAGAATAGTAGTGCCAATGCTAGTACTTGAATCTATTATGTGCAATAATTTAGCTGTCACCCAATCAATTATTTCAATATTTTCACTTGTTGTTAGAATTGCTTTCGAATCTGTTAAATTTAAGTGCATTACATCATTTTTACTTTCAGTTTATAATCTTCTAAGAATTTTTAAATTTATTTAATTTATAAGGTAAATTCGTGATCTCTTCTACCCATTTATTAAGAATAATTGACAATTAGAGACACTATTTATGAATGCTACTTATTTTATTTAATATTGAGGATTCTTCATCTTTTCACATTTCTTTATTGAAGGAAAATTAATTAGATTTATTGGTCCTGTTGTACCATAAATGAAAACTTTAGATTCACTTATAAATTATGCAAAGTTTAATCCATAAGGGAAATGACACTTTTAAAGTAACTCACAAGATTTAGAATTAAAAACTAACAGTTACTTATCTGAACTTGCTGATATTAAATAATTTTCATTTGGACTGAAATCTACCTTCATTACATATGCTGAATGATGTGATAACAATCTAAATTATATCTCCTACATTCCATTATACTCTATTACTCCAATATTGCAATCAGCTGAACCACTGGCTAAATATTTCCCTGTAGATGAAAATTTGAGTGTGATTACAAATTTTTAATGATATTTATAACTCTTGATCAAACTTAAGTTTTTATATAAAAACATATTTCCATCAAAGTCTCCTCCCATCAATAGGTTTTCATTCTTATTCAAAGTTATGACATAAAAACTATTGAATGTATTTTGTATTATTTTGAACAACTGTAATTGAGTATCATTATTATTATTATTAGCATTTTGCATTTTATATAATAAAATAATTCTTAAAATTAATGGATGTTTCAAACTAGATTACAAATCAAAAACTTTTCCATATTGAAGCTCTTCCATTAACATTTAATATCAATAAAACTAAACATTAATAAACATATACTAATTGCTTAAGTATTATCAAATTACTAAATCAATCTGGTCACTTTTCAACAAATTTAAAATCTTCATAGTGATCATTATTTTTGTTAACTATTATTATAATTTCAATTTCATAACTTTCTGCCAATCACAATCAAATATCTTTAATTATATTAAGGGGGAGAGGAATATTATATAAATGCAATAAATTTACTACTTTAAGATTATTTATAACTATCGATTTTGCTTTACTTTATTATATAATAAAAAATTACGGAAAGATGTCCAAAATTTATGTTAAGTATCTTTTCCAAAGTGATTAATTAAGAGGATTAAATATTATTGAACAAAATTTAAAAGTAGTTAGTGTTAAAATAATTGAAATCCTTTTCATAATCAATTGTCAGTCGAATTATTTTAAAATTGATCATCTCTAACAAACAATAATTTAGATTCTACTCATTGGAAACATCATATAAGAATAATAATTAAAAATAATTAATTAGGCATTCCAAATAGTATTTTGATATTTAAAAGACTAATCAAATTAGATTATGTTAATAATAAATTTATACCTTAAAAATTAGTTAATTAAATGATGAATTAGGATAAATTTTATGATCAAAATATGTTAAACTTAACTTTACCAATAAATAGATTCAGTTCTCTAAAAAATCAAATTTGATAGTGATTTTAATAATTACTTAAATTCTAGATTAATTTTAAAATACAAGAAATATTTTTAAGATTATTTAATAGAAATTCTCACATAACTAAAGAGTGAAAAAACACAAATTTTATTAATATTTTTTTTCTTAAAAAAAGGTTAATCATAATATTAGTATTGATTCATCAACTTCTAGATACCCTATACTTTGTTTATTAAAAGTCATTAACAAATTATAATAATATTTTGAAAAAAATTGAATAATCTTCCTTAACAGTTTGAGATATTTTTCATAAATTATGGATACTTTTATTTAAAGATGGTAGAGTAACAATTTTACAAACCTTCAAAATATTATGATGTAGTATTAAGTATTGTTATATTATTGAAGAAGTTAAATAATATTAAACAATTATTGAATATAAATCAATATAATTTTGATTTCGAAGAGTTGCTATAAAATTTTAGAAGATTTTTAAGTCATCCTATTATATGTATATGATCAACGTATTCTAATAGTATATTAATGATTTAATTTTATGTGGAAAGAAAATTCAGTAAATTATAAGTAGGATTAATCCTAGTTGAGTAATTTGGAGATATTTGATTCAGTATGATTTTAAGTATTGAAATGAAAAAAATTTAGAGAAATTCATATATAATAGAGATTAAAAGTGAAATAAGAATAGTAGTATTAATAAATAGGGAATACATAAAGTAATCAACTAAAATGGAAAATAATTAAGAGTAGATAGAGAGAGAAAATGAAATTGATAATTTAGTACTATATTTAGTTATATATAAATTATTACTAAACCTTAAAGAATAGTAGAAAATCAAATAGAGTAAAAAAATTTATAATTCAAACTGGTTTTCAAGATTAAAAAAATAGGTTTCCATTTCAAATAATTTCTGTATATATTTTTTTTTTTTCAAACTTTTTTCTGACATCAACATTGTTTCTAGTAGAGAATGCACTTATTAATTATTCTCTTTAGACTTTAGCTTTGATAACTTCAGATCGATGAGTAGCTTAATTAGTTTCTTATTCTTGGAAATGGTGTAATTATCTACATAATTATAAGAATTACTTAAAAACTTGTTTATTTCCAAGTTAGACATCAGCTTAAGTAAGAATGTGATTGATTTTTGAGACAGCATTTTGTTTAAATTTTCTATGTTTAATTTGATTAGTAGAACATCTAGTATTTGTATCCATAAGATCAAAACTTGGTTTACTATATTATGAGTAATAATTATGATGAGTTTAAGGTCTTGGTTCTGTATTAGTTCTAATTGTAGATTAACGATTGCAAGGTTAAGTATTTAAAGTAAGAGCTGGATCATTTCTTTATAAATCAAATGACTTATCTTTAAAAGGAGCTTCCTTTATTAAAAAAATAAATAAACTTGTTTTTCATCTTATTCTGTATTAAGAGGATGAACATCTCCAAAAGCATTAGTGATTTCTTTAATTAATTCAGGTACTGACTTTTATGCAGTAGGTACCAATTATTTACTAGCAAAGAATTGTTCAAATTAAGTTAATAATTCTTCTCTACCTTTAAATTTATTGCGTTATAAGACTTTTTATAAATTTGAAAGTCTTGATTGTTATATTATTCCATTATAATATCTGTCTGACCATAATGTATTATCATACCTATAAAAGATATATTAATATACATGACTCCTTAATTCTTTTTAAATGTATTCAAATATTCATTTTAAATTCTGTTGTTTTTTGTTTATTAGATTACTTGATTGTAATCAGCTTTCTCTGATATACTTTATCCTAAACCTTTAGCTTTTTTTAATTATAGATAATATAAATCCAATGTGGCATTTTTAGTATAAGTTTAAAATGTTTTACGTCTTCTCAAAAATTGTTTATCAGTTACGATTAAAGGAACTTGAAGAATATGTTTAAATTTTTCTTTTGCTGTTTATTTCTAAATGATGAATTAACAAATACTTTAAATTCCTTAACATATTAAATTTCAGCATCTTCAGTAATTTTATTTAACCAGGAAGATTTGAATGAAACACCAAGTTATTCTTCCTGTACTCTTTACCAAAAATTCGAATGTAGTTGATTTTTATCGATTACATGATTATTCATATATATATATTAATTATGAAACTTTATATAGTGTTTTTGGTAATTTGTATAGTTACCACATAAAAAGATAATGGCGAATTATCTTAAGAAGATTAAACACTTTTAGATAGTTTGTTTAAAGATAAATTTGGAATGAATGTAATGAATGATATATAAAGTGAATACAAAAAAGATTCTGGTAATTTGTAAATTATTTATTTTGAGAAAGTAAGGATTAATTGAGTAGAATTGAAATTTTATTAAATACAATTGAGAGATAGATTGCCTAAGATGAATAGGATGATCTAGAATAATTATCTTAAGAATAAGAACTATGTATTAAATAAAAACGAATTCTATAATAGATAATTAATAATTGGAGAGTTTGAAAGAGAAGATCGCTGAAGCCTAATATGATTATAGTAGCATTGGAGCTACAATTAGATTATTAGAAGATTAATCAAATAGATATGAAACATAAATAAACGAGAAAGAAAATATTGTTAATGAATATGAATCTACACTCACTTAATTAGAAGAGATTAGATAACATGAAGTATATAATATAATGATTGAACATTTGTTTAGAGTGCATATTTCGATATAACAAGAGAAGATTCTTTTGCTATTTGTAGTCTTATTAAAAGAGCTAGATATTTGATTAGAGAATTACTACCAAAAAATAATAGGAATGTTGCCCTTGTCTAATAGTATACTTATGAAGACAATTCTCATCAATTCTCAAGTTCTGATGTCTTATAATAAATGAAAGATCTTGAAATAGAAGCTTAAGAGACACTTTAAAATAATTAACCATTCCTTAAGATCATAAGTTTTTAATATCAATTAATTTAAAAGATGAATTTGTAAGTGTATCTACTCAAACTGAAGCTGTCATTGACACTGTTAGAGCTAATGCCATTATTAATTTATTATAACAATTATATGATTAAGTAGATAATACTAATAGAATCTAATTAACTGCAGAAGATGATAGAGAAAATCTTCATTAAAGAGTGAAGGATCATATAAATGAAGAATTAGATTATTTACACTTATAAGTTTAGAAAATATCTATTATATTTATAGCTCTCCATTTTAGATGATGAATAAGATGGTGTTGAAGCTCATATAATTGCAGCTTAAATGGATTAAAAGGATGGTGAATAAAGATTAGCTAATCTGAAATAATCATTCCAAGATTTATAAAAATGCAAAGAAGATTCAAAAGTATTTATAATAATATTCAAGGTCAATTATGGAGTTAGATCTAAAGAAAGAAAAGAACAATTAAAATTATTGAGAAAAGTTAGAGATGTCTTATTAAATGAATTTGATGCTGTTAGATGTTACATTGAAGATATTCTAAGTAGAAGTTTAAGTTAAGCATGATATTTTTATGATTAATCTAAATATTATATATAAGAGTCCACTCTTAACTATTAGTATAATGCATATAATTCATACAAAAATACAAAATTCATTAAATTGGCAATGTAGTATTTTCTCTACTCAACTTAATTCTACATTTTTTAGACATATCCAATATTAATTGAATAAGTACACAGCATATCACTATTAATATGATTGAAAGTAATGTTGCTATTAGAATACGTTTTGATTGATTATCTTTGCTTTATAAACCTATAGTTATTCATTTATTTTACCTAATAATGTATTTATTGTGGTTCCTTCTAAATAATTTGCTATTTCTAATAGAAACAATTATTAATTGTTCTGAACTTTATTCAATTATTATTCCTAGAATTGGTTACTAGAACCAATTTACAATACTTCGATATTGTCAGTTTCTTCTATTGGCAGTTGAATTGAGTATGCTAAGACTAGTAAATAAATTAAAATAAACATGTTAAATTATTTATGAACGTTTTTGAAAATTAATTTTTATTATATATTAATATTATCAATACTTTTTTATACAAAAAAGAACAGAGAAATGTTCAAATCAAGAGGAAAAAGAAAAATTGTTTGATAAACATTAAATAATATATATCTTCACCTTCATAATATTATTCAACATCCATCTAATCCTCGCTTAAGGCTTGAAATATTCCTTTTTTTCCAGAGTTCCATCTTTATTTTATGTCATCACCATTAAATAGTATTTGTACAAATATTGGGGTCATCCAAAATCCCTATTTTTGCACCTTAAATTTCCAAATCTACTAAGAACTTAGAATTCTATTTTAGAACAAAAATAATAATCATTTAGTTTATAATGATAATAATTGAAACAATCCAAAATCATTCATAACACATCAATAAACCAATTGACTCATATTCAGTTTTTGTTGATCAAAAAAATTAAAAATTATATTTTTTAATATTACTAAATCAATCAATACTATCATCTTTTGGCTTTATATAATTAACCAAAGATTAATCAGAAAATATTTTACTATTTTAAGTAAATTTAAACAAGATAACATAATTAATTGAATTATAACCAATTTAAAAAAAATATATCAATCATTGAATACTTTTTATTTTTTTTGAATGAATTCTCTACATATTGGACATTTGTCTTAATCATTTGAGCATTCTTAACAACTGTTTAAATGAAAACAAGGCTAAAATATTATATTTGCTTTTCTATCTTTGCAGATATAACATGTTAATGTTTGATGTTATTGAGAAACTAAAACTTTAGTTATTTCTTTATTGAAATCTTAGTTTATTTTATTATAAGATTTATATAACCAAGTTGAAAGACTTACAATAACTCCTAACTTAAATAGCAATCCAAAGAAATATGTTAAAGTAAATTGAAAACGGAAATCTGAGTAATCTTTGAGTTATCCTAATTGCCTAATTCTATAACATCTCAATACTTAATTGACAGGATTATAAACGAAATCCCCAAAAATTAATATTTATTTGTTGTACTAATAAATATTTAAATAAATAAATACAGGAAGGCCAGCTTATATATCTTTTTTAGCCATGTTTAAACCAAACATAATAGATTTAAAGAAACCCATTTTCTCTTAATATATAATGATGCCTTTTTCCATGTTAAATGTAAATTAATTAAGTGTATTAATTTGAATTTCCATATTTAAAGGAGTTTTTAAATTGAAAATTGGGGCTCTGTCAATAATATTGTTGGTAAAATAAGTTTAAGGATTATCTCTTAATCCTAAATGAGAAATGAGGAAAAATTATTATAAAAGTGGATTGGATTCTTTTAAATTTTTAATTCTTTGAGGCATTCCAGTTAAGTACATTTTAGGGAATATTTGTAATCCTTTGTATGAGCCTTGTTAATTTTTAATTTTTAATAATAAGAAATTAAGGCAAGAATTCTCTCCAAATAGAGTTTTGAATTTACTAAGCTAGAAAGTTAAGTGTAATAGTTTACCTGAGTTAGAAATGATTTAGTGAAGTAATAAATACAATAAACAGCTCCAGAATACAACATGTAAATAGGTTTCATTATAGAATAATAGTTAATTTAATAATAATTTATAAAATGTCAAATAGTTAAGAGAGAGAACAAGAATTAAAGTAAATTCGTAGAGAGATGTTGAAAGATGCGGAATAAAATGCATAAAAGTAAAGATTTGGATTGTTTTCTTCACCTGTTCCTTTAGGATTGGGAGATGATAGTATAGAGATGAGAAAGAGAAGTAAAAGAATGAAAATAAATCGTCTTAGTATAAAGAGGAGAGAATGGTAAACCGATAACAGAACCATCTAATATGAAGGTGAGTGCTACTCGTACTGGGAGAATTAGATCATCATATTTTGGACCCTTGAGTTTTACAACAGTTGGTGATCCATACATAGATCCAGAAAAAGTGGTTGCACATTATGAGAAATAGCAAAAGAAGTTATATAATAAGGAGACTCCATTTAAACCTGCCTCTGGTTATAAGGAATTGATGGGGAGTTCTTATTAACATATGAAGGATTATGATTATAAGAAAGTGGAGAGTAGAAAATAATCTGATGGAAGAGTGTATTCTGCACCTCGTAATGTTACTACTAATCCAAGATGTAAGGTAATGGATAAATCAATACCATATATGATGGATGAATACAATAGATATAGTGATTTCGAAAGAGTATTTAAATTGTTATCATTTAGAAAGCAAGAATGGAAAGTAAGAGTAAGGAAAAAGAATAACCATTTAGAAGTACTGTTTAAGGTGGATATACTTTTGATAAAGATAAGAATTTATTTGGAGATACTAAGATGCCATAGACAAGTTAGAGAAAATCTCCTTCAATTAAATAAGCTAAACATGAATCTGCTTTTATACCAGCAAATGGATTAAAAAAAGGATTTAATGGATTATTCGGTCATTATGAATACAAACCTGATCCTATGAAAGAAATCAAACGATAATTTAGTTAGAAAAAAGAAAGAGAATGTTTTAAGTAAGAATAAGAATATTCTTTTAGACCTACAGATTTAGGAAATAAGACCAGACCTAATCCAACAATTTCCTGTTTCAAAATGAATATTAGGAGAGAAATGGCTGTTAATTATTGATTTTAGTATTTAGTTTTATATTTTGTATATATTAATTAATTATTATATAAATATTAATATTATTATATAATAAAAATATTATAGATTTAAGATTTAGATGGAAACTATGATAAAATGACGTAGTATACAATTATTTTTTTTATAATGATTAACATCATAATTAATCACATTCGCACTATTCGATTTCATAATATGAAACTAGATTAGGTGAAATCAAAAGAATGAAAATAGTTAAATAAATTAACATGAACATTTTGAGTGAAATAAAGAAATAGGTGGAAATAGAAATGAAAAAGATTAAAAAGGTACCTATTCCAAATAAAACGATAACTTCTTCTTTAAAGAGAGAATTAATTGATTTGCTGAATCAAGGGATGTTGTTGAAAGATGCAGCAAAAAAATTAAATCTGACTTATCATGAGGCTAAAATAGCATATAATCAATAAAAGAGAAGATCTATGAATAATTAGAGTGAAACAGAATCTACAGTCTACTCTCTCCGAACTGCTGGAGTTAATACTTTAAAAGAGTTCCCAAAACACTTTTTTTTGTAATAGAGTGTCAATAATAGCTTGGTATCTGTGAGACGGCTATTCAATATATTGGTTTTGAACCCAAAAATATAATAATGACTTTTAATTTAATTTATAATAATACTACGTCATAAATTTAATAATGAACAAGATCAAAACAATTCTAGGGTTCCTTACTCTTTTTCCTTCTTAAGTGTTTCGAAATAGCCATAAATAATAGTTACTGATAAAAGTATTCCAGTTCCTAAAATAATTAATACAACTAAATACCTGAGCCAATAGCACCTAAGAAATCAGCTAAAATAGTCAAAGCTCCAATGCACATTCCACCAAAGGAAGCAGCAATAGGAATATATCTTTTGAGTACTTCTTTCATAGAAGAATCTCTATATCCAACAATTTACATATCTTATTCTTTGAGTTATTTGGCAACCTTAAAAAATAATATAAATTAATTAATACATCTTTAGGTGATGATCCAGAGACATCAATCCAAGTTTTAGAGAAGACTGCACAAGTTCCAAGAATGAAAGCAGTGTATAATACAGTATGGATTGGATCAAAGATTGCTTCAGATATTGATCTTGGAGGGGAGACATAATATACTAATCCACCAATAGGAACAGTTTATCCACTTTCCAATTCTTACCAATGTCCAAGTAATCTAATCAAGAAATTGCCTCGGAAATTTCTATATAAAATTTGAGACAGGAAATATAGGTTTGAAACTAAAGCAGTTTAAAGTATGATAGGAATATTTGATGTATAAAACAATTTTATTGGATAAGATGTTAAACCTCCTCTTACTTTGTTATTTTTTATAGGAATATCAACTTTGAACCCTTAGAAGTAAATAACAATCATGAAAACTAAAACAGTAGCTAATAAATTAGTGAGATTTGGTAATGAATCTCTCATGATGGCTGATTAGATAGCTGTAATTTTATCATCTCTAATGAATAATCCATGGAAGAGTGCAATAATTGCTCCTTCATATTCTAATCCAAGTTCAGTTCTATGAGTTATTGGAGAGAATGCTTTCCACATAATATTTTCACAAATATTAATTGCAATAAATAAAGAGGTTCCTGAATTACCTATACCATAACCTTTAGATAGTAATTCATCAATCATAATCATAACAATTGCTGAGAAGACTAATTATATGATTATTAAAATAGCATTGCCAGCTCCCAATTTATCTAAATCACCATACATTCCAGACCATACATATGCAAAAGCTTCACCAAAAGCAATTAAAATTCCTAATAATTTTTATGCACCTGAATAAAGTTGTTTATCCTCTTTTACATTCTAATCAACATCAATTAACTTTGCACCTGCTAACAATTACATAATCATTGATGCTGTTACCATTGGTGAAATACCTAATTCCATCAATGTTCCTCTATTTGATGCCAATATAACTCTTAACCAATAAAAAGGATCTCCAGCAGATGCTTTATATATTCCATACAATGGAATTTATGAACAAATTAAATATAAAAGTGTTGCAATAGCTGTCCATAATGCTCTGTATTTAAACAATATCTAATTTATATAATCAAATATAAAGAAATACTCTTCTTTCTGGCTCAGCTACATCTGGAATTATAGCCATTGCTGGTCTCATGTAATTCAAGATCTTAGTTTTACTTGGCATTAATTTTATTAATGAAATCTATGTACTCATTTCTCATTTTATTTCACATCATTCACACGTGTGAATTATATTATTATATGGATAATATTTAATAAAGAGAAACTTTAGGCTTATTTTTAAGATTCACCAGTGTTTGCTAAATTCGTTGTGGAATCTTGAACTCAAAAGATGACCAACTTAGTAAAGACAATCATCAATGTTTAGGTATACTGATAATTTATAAAATCTACAGAAAAATGTACTAATCATATGGTAGATTCTTTTAGAAGAATTCAAGATGCATACAAATGATTCAAATAAATTTAAACAAAAACAAAATATCATTATTTTATAACTTCATCAAACTTTGAACATAATTCTTAAAGAATTGTATTTGAATATTACATCGTGTACTTCCCACCTTTCTCAATAATTATTTTATGATCCATTAATTCTTTAAGGTTCTCTTTCAATTATATTTTACTAGATACTATCATCTCCTCTGACAGAACATCATATAAATCTTAAAAATTCAAACCCTCAAAATTATTATAAATATAATACATCTCTGCTTTCCAATACTTTTCCTGCAAAATAATATACAATGTTTTTTTGTTTCTGAGTCATACTTGATAAAACATACCATAATCCCTCTTCCTATTTCTATTTCCCCACCTGATCTTCAAATATTTATAATATCTCCTACACATAAGGTTTATTTGTGTGTACACATTAAAAGAAAGCTCTCTATATCTTACATATCATTGGATATCGATAATTGTCAAAACTACAAGCCATTCGAACATTTGGACAATTACTCAATTATCCTAATAATTTTTATGCTTGTTCATTCAACAAATGACGACCATCTATACTATGACCTATTATTATTATTGAATGAGGAGTGTTCTCTATTTATTTTATTATCTACTCTGAATTTTTTACATTTGAGTTTATTTTCAATGTTTCCCCTATTTTTTACAAGAACATCTTCATATTAACCAAAGGCTTAAATCCCTTCAATACAAAAAAGTATGACTATGGATTGCTCCTAATAAACATCTAGAACTTTATACTCCATTAATTCTTTCATTGCCTTCTCTAATAATTCAATCTTGCTTCCAATCCCATATACTATAACATTGAAATCATGATTTATTTATTGAACAATATCTGTTGATCCTATTATGTTCTCTTCAAACTTCTCTTTCTCAGCTTAATCAGCCAATCTCGCCTATAATTTTGTTAAATCGAAGTCTGAACTATCAAACTTAGTTATTTCAGTAGTGTCTTTTATTTTTTAAGATGAAATATAATCCTTCAATTTCCCATATTTCCTCTAATATTCTTCTCTTCCTCTCTCAAAATTCTCTAATTACATTAATTGTTATTTATAAATATTAATTCATTTTTTGTCAATGCTCATATCATATCATATTTATATCATCTAACTTAACACACTCATACAATCATATATAACAATTTTATTGTATTTCTCTTTCTTTAAAATCCAATAAATTAAATTATTTCTTTCTTATTCCAAATTTTTTAAACAATTAGTATCCTATTTTTTGACTACTCTTCAAAATTAAGTGTTTTATTAATCAATTAGATTTTATTAATCAATTCATAAAACAAATTTAATTTTATAACTTAAAACTTGAATTTCAAAGTTTACATATCATTATATATTGATAACTGGATTAAGTAAAAATCATAAAAAATTCTAAAGAAGAATTGTGATGATAAAATAATTTAAAAATTATAACCTCTTGTCTTGTCTTGTCTTTCTGGTTCAAATAATTAAAATAAAAATATTAAAAGAAATATGCAGTTATTTAACTTACCCATAAAAGTATCTTAAATTCTTTGTATTCTACATATTTATTTGTTAAAACATATGTAATTAGATCTAGCAAATATTTTTCAGTTTTTTGAATAAAAATAAAGTGATAATGTAAGAAGTGAATGAGATTTTATAGGTTTATTAATTATTTATACAAATTCATATTTTGCATACACTAAAAATGGCTAGTCATACAATCAGGTATGTAATGAAGTGATAGTTAAAAGCAAAGACATGGAGACTGACAAGTACTACTTAATTGATAATGTAACTGCAGAAGTTAAGCAAATCAATAAGAACGGTGACTATATTAAAAAGTTTAATATCGAACTAACTGGCAAAGCAAATTATAGTGAGAGAGTAGCCAAAGCATAAGGCGTAAATAATAATTGAGTAATTTAGGATTAAGCTTATATGCCTTACAGTACAAAAGTATTATAAACAAAGCCAAATCTTTATACTCCTTAAACTGACAAGTTTGATAGTTATGCTCAACTACCTCGCACGTTATAAGAACCCTATATAAATAATAGTCGTAAAAGACCCAAGACAACTCTTGAAGCAACCAAGTACTTGCTTGAAGGAAAGGAGAAAAATAAAAAGTATTAGATAGGCAAACAATTATAACATATAACTGGCACAATTCATGATTACTTCAAAGCCAAGAAAGAAGGCAAAATACAAATCTTAAAGATGAGGACAGAAACTAAAATGCAAGATTTTGTATCAGGGGGATCTGTTAAAATAATAAATGGACAAGAATTAAATCAACCTCAAATTATTCATAATCCTCCTCCAGAAAAAAGAGCAAAATCAGCTTCTAGAATCAAATGTGATACTATTGCAAACACAATTGAAACCAGAGCATAAACAAGTTAATAATCAAGAACAATTGTGCCTTTAGAAGAATAGAAACTGAAATCTATGTAATCTTATGGAACTTTAAATCAAGAATTGTAAAATACAGAATCAAAGGCTTTGTTTTAAAGTAGAACTTATATTCAGACATCTCAATCTAAAAGAAGTCAGAATGTGATTGACTAAAATGTTTAGTTATACAATGTACCTCATTTTTAAGAAAGATTAGATATCTTTAAAAAAGAGATTTAGAGTTTTACTTTGCCTCATCCTAAAGAGATATAATAGATCACTTCAAAAGGGAGATTCAATTGTCATTTGGCAGATAATAAAGAACATTATGTTTAAGATCGTATGATGATGAAACTATGTATATATATATTTTTGACACTAAGTCTAACCTGAATAATATAAGTAGAATGAAAGTCCAAAGAAATAAGAGATGGAAAAATAAAGAAGGATTTTGGCTAAGATGAAAGAAACTGAAATGTTGACTAGAAATTTAAAATTGAAGATATGAATTACTTTTCTGGGAAATATAATTAAAAATACGACATGTGTTTTTAATAAATAAAATAATTATGTCATTTTTTGGAAAAGTGTTTCTTCTAACAGCATTAGCTGGATACGGTTACCTTCTCTTAAGTGATCCAATCTTAGGAAAACAATTTGAAACAAAATATACTAATTTCTAATAATCACCATTAGTCAAACAAGTATAGAAAATATTAATTATTTATTCAAGTACATCCCAGCTGATGCTTTTAAATATGTTCCAACCATTTTAGCTAAATAAATAATTGGAGGTCTATTATCAAGTTCTGTCTTATTATTTATATGTGGAAGGTATTAATCATAATTTAATTTTTAGTTTTGTAATTTTCCCTATATTTGGTTTGTTATTACAAATTGCCATTCTAAGCAATCCATTATTTAATGATGATCTTCAAACAAAAGTTGAATGCTGTAAGATTGCTGCTTTGATCGGAGGCTTATTAATCTGGGCTTCATCCAATTGTTGTAAATCAAAGGCCACAGCAACTAAAGCAAAAGCAGATTGAAAAACATATAATTATGATATATATTTCATTAAAAGTCTTATAATTTAGGATGTATATACTTATCCCAGTCTCTTGGTCTTTCTATTTTACTTTCCCCTTCTACCCATCTCTTTCTTTATCCATTTTCCCAAACTCCAACTTAACTCTGTCCATCACTTAACACATACCTCCCTATTCCATGTTATTTCCCTTATAACCAATACCCTTCATAACAACGTCCATCATTCCATTTGTATACTCCAAATCCATGCTTTTTATCATTTAAATACTCTCCATCGTAATATCGTCCATCTGGCCAATAGTAAATGCCTCTCCCATTCATTTAATTGTGTTACCAAAAACCTTCATAGCGCTTTGTATGTAACAATCATCTTACCCTCCCATCAGGCCAATTATAAATTCCAAATCCATTCAATTTATTATCATTCCACATTCCTTTATATGTAGAACCATCAGTCCATTAATAACATCCAAATCCTTACTTCTTTCCATATCTATATTATCCTTCATATTTGGAATTATCAGCCCAGAATTCTTTACCTTACCCATGTTATAAATCTTCTAGCCATTCTCCATCATATTAAGCTCCATCTGTATGTATATATTTTCCTACTCCATTTGCTCTATCATTTTTCCATTCACCTTCATAATAATCCCCATCCACATGCCAAAACTTTCCTCTTCCATTTGCTTAATTAGCTGTCCATTCTCCTTCATACTTTGCTCCATCTGACCAAATTTATGTACCATAACCATCTCTCATATTACCAACCCATTCTCCTTCATATATTGCCCCACTTTTAAATACATACTTTGGTCTCTTTTCTCTAGGACCTTATTTATTTATTTCATCCTAATTTAAATCTTCCTAATTCCTTTTATTCATTCCATCCTTTTTTGGTATACTAGGATCATTTTATGACTCTTAGGTCAGTTAAGGTTATTGAATTTGAACACTGAAAGAAATTAATTAAGTAGGTGCTATTGATTAACTAGCTATAGGAGTTGGAGTTGGTGCTTCTGGTTAATATTTTTATTCCAACTTTTCATTCTTCATCAAATCTACTCCTTTACTCACTTATTATTATTATTTTCAATACATGAACTTTCATCATTTTCTTCTTCTGGTGGTTATTATGAATATTAATTCATATTCTAAGAACTCTGTTGTCTAATCTCTGATACAACTACTACCTACTCTTCTCTTTTTTAACAAGTTTAACACTATGAACATTAACTACCCATTTTTAATTATAAAATAATATATTATCATCTAAAGATCTTGTTTACTAAGTTATCTATAAATCTGGAAGCATAAATTTCTGGAGTTTGAGCAGAAACATTTAATTTAGAATTCATTGCCAATAATTATTTAGATGCTTTCTCTGCCATTTTGGATAAATTCCATTCCTAAAGATAGTCAATTATTGCTATATGATAATAGACATTTTAATCTTCTGATGAAGGAAATACATTTTAAGGTATCTCAACTAATCCATCTACATTTCTTTAATATTCTCCCCAATCTATTTTCATTATTAAAAGTGAATAATCTAATAAATACGTCTTTTTAAAAAACTCAGCATCTTTTATTAATTGTTATTTTACAAAATCACTTTAAGATTACTCAATTTTAACCCATTTCTCTTATGCATCAAAATCTACATCTTTTAATGTTATTTTAGAAAGATCAAAATCTTTCGGTTTACCTTTTAAAGCTTCTCTAGCAACTTCACTACCTTTTAAATCAAAAGTTCTCTTTATATAGGGACGAGGTACTTAAGATATATTTTTCATCAATACCATATGATATATTATACCACAACTAGATGAAATATAATTCATATCATAGGAAAAGATTCCATAAATCTTATTAATAAGTGAATCCTTATATTCACTCATATGATGAAAATATTCTGGCATTCTTTATCTAAAACTATTCAATTCTCTATCAGTGATTGTTTTTAAGATCCATTTATTATCATAACTAAAGAAAAAGAACTCTCCAGATTTACCACCATCTACATTAATCATATTTTCAATCAATTCAGCATTCTTTTCTAATGAAAAAGAATCATGAGCATCAATATCTAAATTATCAAATTTAAATAACTATTTACATATATATATTATAAATTACATAATAAAAATATTTAGGTGCCAAAGCAAACATTTTAGGATTCTTTCCTTTAGTATATTATGTTTCTTTAACATAAAAACTAAATTCTTTATTAAGTGCTGAATTATTGAGTCTATATTTTTCAAGAGTTCTTGCAATAGCAATTTATTCATCACTTAATGTTTCTCTTGTAAGAGGAGATTTCAGTGAAACATCATAATCTTCAGTAGTTCTAGCTTAAATCAACCATTATGAGTTTCCAACAACATCTATTTGTGATTCTTCAATATTCTCATCTAAATATTCGGTCATATTGTTGAAATATTAGATAATACCAGCTAAAACACTTCTTATTTAAAACATTCTGATGAATTTCTGAACTTCAACAAATTGTGTATCAACATCAACAATTTCTACTTCTTTTTTAGGTTATGGATAGAATGCTTTATGAACCATATTAACTATCTTACGTAATAAAGCTGGATTCTTAACTCTTTAATAACAAAGTATTCCTGATCCTAATGTATAAAATGAACATGTAGATATTAACATAACATTCTCTAAATTTGCTGGTTAATATGATGGATGTTCACTCGTCTATATGAAAGTACTCAGTAAAGTAAATAGAGATAGAATTATGGTTGAAATGATATACATGACGTATCTGATTAGCGAAGACTTTTTGTTGTTTCTAAATGTATCATCATTTGGTAAATTCTGATAGAAGTACCATATCGTATAAAGTGCTGATATGATATAAACAAATTCGAACACATAAAGAGCTAAAGGCAAATAGTTCCTTTCTAATATGATTATATTAATGCATTTATCTACTATCTTCTAAGTTGCTCTATGTTATATTTCTGGTTGAAATGCAAACAAAATCAATGATATACATAGAGTAAATACTAAACAAAAAGAATGAAGTAACATTTTAAACTTTGCATTTGTTTTTAAAACATTTGTTATCTCTTATCTAAAATAACTTCAACAACGATTACCTCATTGTGAAACAATATGCAAAATTGTATATAAATTAACCTAAGAATCCTATATTCTATGTAAAATCGACCCATCTACAATAAGATGTTTCATTTAAATTAGTATCAGGATTGCTAGGACTATTGACATCTGGACTTGACATCATCCAATATATTGAAGTACTTAATTAACATAGTCCTAATGCAAATACTATATCTCCTGGAGATTTTCGACCAGCCTTCCATGCTAAATATGTGAATACTATGAAGGAACTGCAAACTATGTTTACACATGCAAATGCAATAAGAGTGTAAAATTTCTAAGACATTTCAATAATATATATCAAAATTATAATCCACATTTGCCACTTCTGTTAATTTTCTGAATGTTTCTGATACTCTTGTTTTCATTATGTCTGGAAGAGTATGTTAATCTCTTTAAGAATTACTTTATCTCTATTTCTCATCATTCTAGAAAATCTATTAAGGATTTAATTATTTCTATTCTGTCCAATCTAAAACAAATGGAATCCATTATTAATCACCTTATGTTTATCCAAACAAAGCATACAATACCATCTTTAATTCTTATACATCTGATAACAATTTCTTATTTTAATATTATTTTAATAGTCGTTAACATTCCTCATTTGTTAAACTCTCCAATTACTATTGCAATTATACTAATTTTTAATTATAATCTTTTATCACATTATTTCCCTCAGAAGAATTATTTTAAGATTTAAAATTATTCTCCGCTGGTTCTATTAATTATTAAGGTTCCAATTCTTAATGTTCCCACTTTATTACATGAGCAAACGATGATGGATTCAAAGGATCTATCCCTTATACAAATACAGGCTTTTTTATAGATACTTTACTCTTCTTTAACATTAATTTCACTTGATTCTTTATCTATGATACACTCACCTATTATCTTTATGATGAAATTGTCTGTTTGGCTAAACTTGAATGTTATAATATCTATTAAGAATTATATTTCTAAGTTAACATTCTTGTTTCTTCTATATCCATCTCTAATTGGGAAGCCTAAAGTAAATATTATTTTGATTTTTCATCAAGATATTTTGGAAAATATTCTAATTTCACACCTTCATTTATTTTTCTCATATTCTTTATTATACTTATTAAACCTTCAGGAACTGATTAATTATTTGACTCTTAAAATTACTTCAAAAAAATATCTTTTAAAAGCATCTTACATCTTCTCTTTTTCTATCTCATATCATCTAATTCTTTTTATATTTATTATTATTTTTCACTATTTTATTACATTTATTATTTCAATGACTATATTTCTCTTATTCTTTATTTAATCTCTTAATCCCTTTGAAATCTTATTTTTTCAATAGTACCCATCAATGTTTTTTTATTATTAGGTACAACTTCACCCTATACTTACTATTAATCAGGAATCCATCCTTATCTTGCTCTTTCTTCCTTAATAAAAAATTTACGTCTTATATCTGATACCTCTTCTTCCAAATGATTCTAATCTTAAACTAATTAATTATTATCAATTCTCATTTAAAATATTATATTTTTATGTTCTTTTATTTATGTTTGTAATAATTAATAACTCTCCATTAGTTATTTTGCTGAAGATGATGTCTATTATTACTATGGAATATGAGTTGTTGGAAATGAAGTTGGTGGTCTATTTGAATAATGTTTAGCTCTAGTTAACACAATATCATAATCTATGTATTATGCAGGATTACTAAAATATTCAGTTATTCCTTTAAAATTATTGAGTGTTTTTTATTTAAGAGCATGAGATTAATCTCTAAATATTTATGTAGTTTCTTCATCTAATTTTTATATATTCCAATTTGATTTATGCTTTCGATTAATATTCATTTTATCTAACTTTTTTTTAACTTTTTATAATAATAAACTATTTAGAATTTGTTTATTCATTTCAATTCTAACTTAATCCAAAGTTTTAAGTACATTATTACCTGATTCTTTATTTGGTCTAAGCATTTAGAATTTCACTTAAACATCTTGATTTGTTTCATCATTTTTATAAAATTATTTTTCAATAGGTTTCATTATTTGATTAATAATATTTTAATTGATCTATGGACCATTATCAAGATTGAATTCATGTTCAATAACTTTATGATTATCATTTTATTTAACTTATTCGAAAGCATAAGTCTTTTTTTTTGAGATAATATTTTCATGCCATTAATCTAATTATTCTAATAATGGATCAATTTCATTATCTAATAAAATATTAATATATGTGATACCATTACCATTTTTTTTTAAATTCTTTTTTTAATCATCTTATGCATCACCTAAATCAACTACATTCCTCATCCGAATAATTTTTCTGTCTTGATACTGATATCATTGATTACCTCGTTAGGCTGGATCAGTTTCTTCAAATTAATTTTATGTTTTAGCCTTTGTCAAACTCCGCTTAGGAAGTAAAGTGGAAGATGTGGTTTAGATTATTTTTTTCATAAATAAATTAATATTATGTCTGGGATAAGACAAGAAATGGAATTGGTAAAATAAGGATCTAAATCAACTAAATCAAACAAATAAGCATTAAGACGAACTGGAACAATTTTATCTGAAAAATCTAGTTCTTTTGAAGACAGTCGAGTGACTTTGTTACTATTTGAAAAATACCGAATTGTTGAGATGACTAGATTTTGTGTTATATTTGCATGCTAAATCTTAGCTATCTTATAGGTATTCATAATATCTTATAGTTTTCTCTTTTCTCAGTATGAAAGCTCTTTTTAGGATTAATTTGAACAGAAATTTGATAGTGAGACAACTCTTCTCTTATATCTTATTTTCCTTTAAACACTTGTGGCAAGTAAAGCATATAATTATAGAATAGTCACTCTTACTTTAACCTCTTATTAAGTCCTATTAGCTTATTAAAAGAAAGCTATGATGATAACTCCATAGGCTAGTCTTTTAGATTCAAATCTTATATATGGTCTTATTATTGAAGTATTATTGATGCTACCATCACCAACTCCATTCACTTAAAGAATCAAAGTTGGATTTCATGAAAGATATTCAGGAACATAACGATACTATTATTTAAATGAAATCCTAACTTATATTCTTACATGCAGAGTTGTTTTATTAATTAAAATTGCACTTAAATTTTAAGCATTTTACAGTAGTCAAATTGGCAGATTATGGTTTAATATATCAATTCTATTTTTAGCCGTCTATATTCTACTGATTTTGATACGCATTTAATATTTAAAATATGTATGAAAGATATTCCTGGATATACTTTAATGGGTTTATTTGGTGCAGGAATGCTGTTATTTGGATATAGTATGGAAATAGCAGAACGAGCACTTTTGAGAGATGAAACTTCCTTTACCAATTATAATGTTGGATAATCTCTATGGGTAACTCTTATTACAATTGCTACTGTTGGTTATGGTGATTTTTATCCTACTACTGATTTAGGACGTATATCTATGGCTGTTTGTGTTTTTTGGGGAGTTTCAAATACTTCTCTTTTTACTGCTATGCTCTATTCAATGTTATAAGCAGAAACTAGTGAAGAATTAGTTTGGGCTCTACTTGAAAAAACTAATGTCAGAAATATCATGAAAGACTTAAGTTAATTCTTATTTGTTAGAATACAAAGACTTAAAATTAAAGCTCAATCATCATTAACTACTGATATTAATCTTTTTTCAGAATAAGTTGAAAAAATATAAGAATCATTAAAATCTATTAGTTAAATGAGAAGACAATATAGAGATATTGATGGAGAAGCTACCATGGCTATGGTTAAAAGGAAATTTAAAGATATTAATAACATGTTTGAAGAACATCTTACAATCTTAAAAGAATCTAAACGTTTGCAACTTATAAACAATATCAATTTATAATATTGCCAAGGTTTCAATTTTAGTTCTGATAAAAAAAACAAATAAAGCTCTCCTCATATCTAAACCTATCAAACTGATGACAAATAAAGTAAAGATGAGGCCTTTTTTGCTAATCTTTAAGACAATGAATCCAATCTGCTTTTGATGGACTTTCGTGATTGACTATATTTTATAAAAACATTATTAATTTTATCTTCTTTTTATTTTTATCAACTCTTCTATTTTTATTAAATTCATCCATTAAATATTAAAAAATATATAGTATCTTTACATTTTTTACAAAAAAATAATTTATTGACAACATAATTTAAGTTCTAGAATTCTAATTAAATCAATATAATAATTTAAGTTTTTATTACTTCTATTTTTTATTAATTATTTAGAATTTGTATTTCTAAGTTTATTCAAATAGTTTTTAAGCAAAAACTAGAATCGAAATAATCTTTCTCAATGATTTAAGACATTGTTTTAATTATTTATTATAAGTTATGTAATTTATTTAAATCTATTGGTATAAAAATTCATTCTTCAATATCTTATAATTCTTTAACATATTCAAACTTAAGTTTTTTAACAACTTAATATTGACCCTTGTCTAATGCAGCCAAACAATAGATGAAAATTATTTCACTCTCTTAGAAGCTGCCTCTTGTGTTATTATAATTGATCAATAATTGTTTTTCAGTTAATATCCCTTATAAATATTTTTAATAATCAGACTTAATATGTTCTGATAAAAAGCTTCCTTCCCTCCTAATATAGAAATTATAAAATATACAATTGTTCTTGAATAAATTTTTTGATTTCCTCTTTGGTATAATAGTACTTTATACACCTTAATCTCCCAGTATTTTCTTAAATTCCTACTGTTGATGGAGCTATTCTAGCTTTTGTTAAATCTTAAAAACTTATTATTTCCGAACTTTAAATAGCGCTCCTCGCCTATTATTATTAAATTTAAATAAATTATTAATGTTAAATAGGTTAAACCGTTTAAGCCATATACCTTCTATCATCTTACCTATTTACATTATTAGTGGAAAAAAATAATTTGAGTTACGATTTGGGTTTTATTATTGTTGAAAATCTGGTACTTTTATTAAATTCATCTTATAAATTATCCAAAGTTATTCTTTTTTCAGGATCATAAAGTATCATTTTTTCAATTAAATTAATAATTTATTCACTAATTCCTGAAATAGGCCCAATCTAAAAGGGTTCCTTTTTAATATGATTGATAAATTAAATCGTATCATCATAATCGTTTTTAAATGGAAGTTTACCCATAATCAATTTTATTAAAACCATTCCAAGCTAATATTGAACTAAATAAATAATACAGAATAAATATCTGAAACGACTTAATCAATTTTTCCTTTATTTTTTTGTATTGTCACTTCTTCTTAATTTGGGAAATGTTCTGGGGCCACATACCCAAAATTTGTATTATTAGCAGAAGTAAACTTTGATAAAAAATCTCCTAATTTATACTAAGGAGAACCATTAAACTTTTTTACAAAGATATTGTTTGGATTTATTCTTCCATGACCAAGTTTCTCTTAAAGGCTATGTTAATTATGCAATAAAATTTAGTATCCACTCAAAATTTATTTCATAAATATCCTTATCTTATAATCATTATATAATTCAGTCTATTATTCCAAGGACTCTCCACATTTCTCCATTATAATAATAAATTATGATTCAAAAGGAATTTATTCGACATGATAAATTTTAACTAAGTATTATGTTTAACTGGCCATATTATATGCAGATTAAACTAGTTTTTCATCTAATTTTTAATAACTATTTGTTGAAGAATACTTATTTAGAGAAATAATTTTACTTTTGCGTAACATAGATTCAAAGGGGATACAATATTTTTACATTCATAAATTTGGCTATATGGATTCTAAAAAATCTATTTCGATAAATCGACTTCAAATTGAGAATTATCACCAAAAAGCTTGGTTTTCATTATTTTTATTTATTTTGATAGAATTACAATTCAAGCTAATTATATATATTAATTTATAATCTAATTTATTAAATGAGAATAGACACTAATAAAATAATATTTTTTGTAAATAAATAAAGAAGCATAACTTTAAACTTTTATCATTTAGTTAAAAAATTAATAATAAATATTCTTTAAACTATTTCATTGAATTTTTCAATTCATATCATTTTGAACACTGTTAAAGAATTCATTTATGAATCAATTAAGATGAAGAAGAAACTTGATCCTCTAAATTAATCGTATTACTTAATTTATATCAATTATGTAGATTCACAAAATTANCTCGCCTATTATTATTAAATTTAAATAAATTATTAATGTTAAATAGGTTAAACCGTTTAAGCCATATACCTTCTATCATCTTACCTATTTACATTATTAGTGGAAAAAAATAATTTGAGTTACGATTTGGGTTTTATTATTGTTGAAAATCTGGTACTTTTATTAAATTCATCTTATAAATTATCCAAAGTTATTCTTTTTTCAGGATCATAAAGTATCATTTTTTCAATTAAATTAATAATTTATTCACTAATTCCTGAAATAGGCCCAATCTAAAAGGGTTCCTTTTTAATATGATTGATAAATTAAATCGTATCATCATAATCGTTTTTAAATGGAAGTTTACCCATAATCAATTTTATTAAAACCATTCCAAGCTAATATTGAACTAAATAAATAATACAGAATAAATATCTGAAACGACTTAATCAATTTTTCCTTTATTTTTTTGTATTGTCACTTCTTCTTAATTTGGGAAATGTTCTGGGGCCACATACCCAAAATTTGTATTATTAGCAGAAGTAAACTTTGATAAAAAATCTCCTAATTTATACTAAGGAGAACCATTAAACTTTTTTACAAAGATATTGTTTGGATTTATTCTTCCATGACCAAGTTTCTCTTAAAGGCTATGTTAATTATGCAATAAAATTTAGTATCCACTCAAAATTTATTTCATAAATATCCTTATCTTATAATCATTATATAATTCAGTCTATTATTCCAAGGACTCTCCACATTTCTCCATTATAATAATAAATTATGATTCAAAAGGAATTTATTCGACATGATAAATTTTAACTAAGTATTATGTTTAACTGGCCATATTATATGCAGATTAAACTAGTTTTTCATCTAATTTTTAATAACTATTTGTTGAAGAATACTTATTTAGAGAAATAATTTTACTTTTGCGTAACATAGATTCAAAGGGGATACAATATTTTTACATTCATAAATTTGGCTATATGGATTCTAAAAAATCTATTTCGATAAATCGACTTCAAATTGAGAATTATCACCAAAAAGCTTGGTTTTCATTATTTTTATTTATTTTGATAGAATTACAATTCAAGCTAATTATATATATTAATTTATAATCTAATTTATTAAATGAGAATAGACACTAATAAAATAATATTTTTTGTAAATAAATAAAGAAGCATAACTTTAAACTTTTATCATTTAGTTAAAAAATTAATAATAAATATTCTTTAAACTATTTCATTGAATTTTTCAATTCATATCATTTTGAACACTGTTAAAGAATTCATTTATGAATCAATTAAGATGAAGAAGAAACTTGATCCTCTAAATTAATCGTATTACTTAATTTATATCAATTATGTAGATTCACAAAATTATTTTAAGACATTCTACAATTTCTAAAATAAAAAATACTAATAAAGTTGAATAAAAAAAGTTTCCTACATAAATTTTAATCTTTCAGTATAATTAAAGTCCTTGAAAAAAATTAAGAGATAAAATTTTTTTTTAAAAAATTAAAACTCACAGGTTATGAGGTCTAAGTAAAATCAATATTTAGAGATATAAATATTAGTAAATATATAATTAAAATCAATTATTTTTGATTTTATTAATAATCGGTAGTCTAGTTTAATTTGCTTGAAATTTAATCCAAAAATTTCCTCCATACGGTTAGAATTATAAAATTAAAAATTATAAATATTTAAGCAAATAAATTTTTAAAGATTCACGTAAATGAGTTCTTATTTCAAACTAATATATATTTCAAATCATCACTTATTACTTCTCATATAAAACTTAATAGACTATTTTGTTCTTATTTATATAAAAAAATGGAAATGAATCTATACAACTCTAACTACTATCACTTACTTTTAAGTATTTGATTCAAACATAAAAATTATAATATTTTCAGTTTTCTATTAATTGGGAAAAAATACTTTAGGTTATAAATGAAGATTTCATCTGTTAAAAAAAACAAACATTTGGACCTTCTTAATCTAATAATATCTTCTATCATATAACCAAAAATGATTCTTGTTGTATCATAATTAAAATTATTTTATCAATTCCAAGAGATAATAATTTATTTATTACCTTATCTATTTATAGACAATTTTAATGTGCAATCTTTGATTACTTGATACAACTATTTCTTCATTAACAGAAGGAAGTACAATACAGTTAATACGATCTGTGTGTCCTTTTAATTTTTTGATATATTATGGATTAGCTATCATATTAATACATGCGATCACAATATTTGCATCATTAGATTCTGATATGTTATATGATTTTTGTTTTAGTTTATTTAAAGTAGACCAATAATCTGAATGGTTAATGATAAAATTTGCTTTATCAAGAACTCCATTTTTAAATGAAAATCTTTCTTATAGAACATTTATAGCCTAATAATATAAAATTATTTTCTTAATTTATAGCCATGGCTCTAAACGATTAATCTTAGAAATTTAATTTTTAAATAATTTGTAATAGTAAAATCTTATTTAAGTAATTTAAATGAAATCTTTATGCATAGAAAAGATCTAACAATATTATAAACGTAAATTAATCTAAAATTATGACTTCCATAACTGAGAAAAAAGGTATCATATATTCATTATCTTTAAATAAGTTATTTTTACTTAATCTTTTAGTTTTTTTCAAACTAAGGATATTTCTATAATTTTTTTAGATGTAATTTTAATTAAATAATTCAATAAAAATACTGATGGGAATAATGGCTTTATAACATAGTATATTAAATCTGNAGATATAAATATTAGTAAATATATAATTAAAATCAATTATTTTTGATTTTATTAATAATCGGTAGTCTAGTTTAATTTGCTTGAAATTTAATCCAAAAATTTCCTCCATACGGTTAGAATTATAAAATTAAAAATTATAAATATTTAAGCAAATAAATTTTTAAAGATTCACGTAAATGAGTTCTTATTTCAAACTAATATATATTTCAAATCATCACTTATTACTTCTCATATAAAACTTAATAGACTATTTTGTTCTTATTTATATAAAAAAATGGAAATGAATCTATACAACTCTAACTACTATCACTTACTTTTAAGTATTTGATTCAAACATAAAAATTATAATATTTTCAGTTTTCTATTAATTGGGAAAAAATACTTTAGGTTATAAATGAAGATTTCATCTGTTAAAAAAAACAAACATTTGGACCTTCTTAATCTAATAATATCTTCTATCATATAACCAAAAATGATTCTTGTTGTATCATAATTAAAATTATTTTATCAATTCCAAGAGATAATAATTTATTTATTACCTTATCTATTTATAGACAATTTTAATGTGCAATCTTTGATTACTTGATACAACTATTTCTTCATTAACAGAAGGAAGTACAATACAGTTAATACGATCTGTGTGTCCTTTTAATTTTTTGATATATTATGGATTAGCTATCATATTAATACATGCGATCACAATATTTGCATCATTAGATTCTGATATGTTATATGATTTTTGTTTTAGTTTATTTAAAGTAGACCAATAATCTGAATGGTTAATGATAAAATTTGCTTTATCAAGAACTCCATTTTTAAATGAAAATCTTTCTTATAGAACATTTATAGCCTAATAATATAAAATTATTTTCTTAATTTATAGCCATGGCTCTAAACGATTAATCTTAGAAATTTAATTTTTAAATAATTTGTAATAGTAAAATCTTATTTAAGTAATTTAAATGAAATCTTTATGCATAGAAAAGATCTAACAATATTATAAACGTAAATTAATCTAAAATTATGACTTCCATAACTGAGAAAAAAGGTATCATATATTCATTATCTTTAAATAAGTTATTTTTACTTAATCTTTTAGTTTTTTTCAAACTAAGGATATTTCTATAATTTTTTTAGATGTAATTTTAATTAAATAATTCAATAAAAATACTGATGGGAATAATGGCTTTATAACATAGTATATTAAATCTGATATTGCAATTATAGATTTATTTCTTTAAATTAAGACATAATTTTAAAAGCTTTATATAAATATCATAAATATTTATATTAATTTAATTTCAATAATTCTATATCAAAAACTGACACTCACTTACAATTTGAGAATGTAATCTAATTTAAAAATAATTAATCTAATCATATAGGTGTAGAAAAATTGGGAACCTTGTTTTAGTAATGATGTTTATTTTTGATTATTATATTTTTAATTATTTTAGTATAATGAGATAATAAGAATGAAATAATAAAAATGGATAATATAAAAAATTTAAAAAAATAATAAGCAGAACCACCCATCAATAAACTTGCTCTTTAACACTATTAATAAAGTTAGGTAAAGTGTTGATCCTATAAATAATTCAGAATTTTATTTAAAATAATTAAATAGATAAGGCTATGGAAGAGATTAATAAAGCCTTAAAGATTGATCCAAAATATGTCGATGCTTATCAAATGAGAGGTATAATTAATTAATATAAATTATTAGGGTTAATATAATTTAAAAGAGATAATAAACTTAATGCCTTAGATGATATGAATAAAGCAATATTTCTTAACCCAAACTTAGTTTCTAGTTATTATCATAGAGGTATTAATAAAAGTGATCTAGCAACTATTTATTAAAAGAATTAAATGCTTAATTCAGCATTAGATGATTGTGATAAAGCTATAAAACTTAATCCTGAATATGCTTTGGCTTACAGTAAAAAAGGTGAATAAAACAATTTAACTTATTAGGATCTTTAATGAAAGAAAGTGGAAAGTTTGATGAAGCTTTAGAATTTTATTAAAAAGCAATAGACTTAGATTAGTAATGCATAAAAGCTTATTTAAATAGAGGTAAAAATTAATAAAATTATATAAAGCACTTTTATTTAAAGAAATATAATAACCTGAGAAAGCTCTTAAAGATTATAATAAAGCAATTGAGATCAATTAGAAAAATGCAAATGCATATTTTAATAGAGGTTATTAAATATATAAAATTATAGGAGTCTTGTTAAAAGATATGGGAGAATGGTAATAGGCTTTATTAGATTATGATAAGGCAATAGAATTAAATCCAAAAAATACTACTGCTTATTTAAATAGAGGTAATTTAATATAATAATATATAAAGGTGTTTTATTAAGCAATATGAATAGGATAGAAAAAGCATTAAAAGATTATGATAAGGCAATTGAATTAAATCCAGATTATACAAAATCTTATTTAAATAGAGGTTTTTTGATATTTTTTTAATTTGTAGCTCTTCTTTATAAAGATATGGATTAAATTGATAAAGCTCTATAAGATTGTAATTCAATGATAAAGATAAACAAGAATGATGGAAATGCTTATTTTTATCGTGGTAAAATATATATAATTAATAATAATAATAAGGATTTTTGTAGGATCAAATGGATTTGATGGAATAAGCACTTTCTGATTATAATAAAGCAATTGATTTAAATCCATTGGATTCAAGAGCATATCTGAATAGAGGTAATTTTATTCTAAATAATATAGGTCTATTATATTGGAGAATGAATGAATAGGAAAAATCGTTAAAGGATTGTTTATCAGCATTAGAATTATGTCCAAATAATCCACTTTATCTAACCATAATAGGAGATATTTATTATTAAAATTTAGAATATGAAAAGGTTCATTACTATTTCACCTAAGCATCTAAAATGATTTAAGGAATGCAACCAGATGATTAAGTTAAATGGAATTTATCTGATGGAAATATCAATTTTATAAAAATAAAATTATAAATATTATAAGAGATAGAAAGTGATATATTTATAGCAAAAAGACAAATAGAACTTTTACCAAAAATATCTTAAAAAGATTAAGATTAAGCGAATAAATATTTTGAATAAGTTGAAAGAATTGAAAGATCAGTTTCAGTTATTGTTAAACCTAGCAATGAAAACTAGAAACCAGATACATAAACATAAATGATTAAATAATTCTAAGAAATGTAAAAATAATTAAAAGAATTATAATAATAGATGTTAAAATAAAGTGAAGTTATAAATAAAATATAAAATTTAGATAATTTTTAAATCGAATTTATGATGGAAGATTTAAAAAAACCAAATAATAATCATTAATACATTTATTATAAATCATTATTTTGGCGTTTATATTTCTATTTGCATGCCATGTCGGAACTTTCAACTAATTTATTTTAAATTAATAAAGATGCTGTTGTTGAAAGTATTTCAGAAAAAATGGTTGGTTTATTACTAAAAACATTTAAAGCTGGATCTAAAACTGTAGAGTAATTACCCATCATTGGATAAGCTTTTAATATTATTAATTCTGCATTAGATTTTGGAGTAGAATATTAAAAGGATGTTAAATTTTAAAGAAGAATAATTAGTCTTACTAATATTATGAAAATATTTGCAATAACTCCCACTGAATTAGAAAAAGAAGTTTAATTTGCTGCTATTGAATTAAGTAAATTATAAGAACCTGGACTAAAGGAAATCCCTATTTCTAAATTTACATCTTTTGTAGAAAAGTTATCTTTACTAGAAAGAGCTTCAGAAGAATATAGTAGAGATCCATATTGGAAAAAGGGAATAGAAGACTCTATAATTATATTAAAATACTTAGAAGAAAATAATAATAATATAATATAAGAAAATTAGTTTAAAAAACTTAGATAAATATTTATTGATGCTATTTTGAAAAATAAAAATCTTAATTCTGATATCAAAAAAAATAAACAGAATATCAGTAAAGATAAAGATAATAATACATGTAATATTCAATGATGTATTAATGAATTTTTGATTTTAAATAATAATTATTTAATGTTATAAATAATATTATTAATTAAACGTTATTATTATTTTCAAACTCTAATTTTATTTTATTTTTAATTTATATAATTTCAGAATTAGCATTTCTTGATTAATAATTCCTTATTCTAAATTTCAATGAATCAAATATATTTTTAATATTTAGGCATTTATTGGATTTGCTTGGTCTTATGCTGTCGTAGTGAATACTAAATAAAGGACAGAATTTCTTTCTGATTCAAATAATGATATTATTCTCACAGATTCTTAACTCATGTCACTTTGCAATATTGACTTTAATTGACTTATTATACCTATCAATCAAGTATTTTATTTAAATGTCTACAATAGTGTTTCATTTCACTCAATACTTATTTGAGTTTTAATTTTGAGGAATTTATTTCTAAAAATATAGGAAAAAACATAAAATTTCTTCAATTTTTTAATTTCCTCTTTTGGGGCTAAATTAGGAGATTATTCAATTTTAACAAACTTAGTAATATAATTTATATTCTTATTCTTTTGATTAAACTCACATGAAAAGCTTAAGTTTTATAAAAAATAATAATAAAAATTAAAACTCTTATATATATATAGATTAGAAATGATAGAAAAGGTAAAATTAAATTAATTTATTTTTTAAAATAAATATTTTTACTATAGATTTAATTTTAAATTAGATGAGAAAGAGTTTGTAGGTGAAATGTTATTTCTATTTTACTTTTATATCAAACAGACAGGAAAAATCAATTAACCGTTACAAATTATTTTAATAAAGATATATAATTTATTTAATAATCTTTTATAATCTCTTCTATAATTTAAGATGATAAGTAATTTACTAAAGATGATTTATGCAAAAAACATAATAAGTACTAAAAGTTTCTTTTATTCAATTTTATTTCTTAATTTAATATAAAATTCATGAATATTATTATGATTAATAAATAAATTTCAAAATAATAAATAATAATAGTATGGGTTATGCTAAAAATTTAATTAATATAAAGATTAATACAATATACTTAGTAATACTTAATTTTTTGATAATAAAAATTAAACATAGAAAATATTTGGAATTGTAAATTAGTTGTCTGTGCAATTAAATAAGATATATTTGAATTAATTTTTTATAAAGTTTGTGTAAAATAAAACTTATTAAAAATTTTAGCTTTTTAAGTATTAATTAAAATGAACTATTTATGTGATGATGAATTACATTCAGAAGATGAAATATATTCTGATTATGAATAAGAATTGAATAATCCTAATTAAGCTATGACCTTAGAATAGTAAAATGAACTTGAAGAATCGATTTAATTTTACAATAAATAAATAGAGACTTACAAAGGGCAAGCTAATCCGCATATTTGTAAAAGTATAAAGATTATGTTTAATATTTAAAGTTAGAGCCTTAAAATAATTAAATAAATTAGATGAGGCACGATAGTGTTGGGAATTTTATTTAGAAAATTTTTTAAACAATAGAGATTCTTGGAATTATGATTAATTCAAATGTATAAATTAATAACAATAACATTAGATGACTTTTTAATAAGTTTGGGGTGGGAAGAATTACTTATGGAAACGATTGAAGAAGGAATAAGGGATTCAAATAAAAATTAAAGATATTTATAATTTAAGGGTAATAAAATAAAAGTATTCTAAAGGACAATATTTAGAGAAAAAAAATAAGTTAGATGAGGCTATTTAATGTTGGAAGAAAGGAATTGAAATAAACAATCTTAATTTGGTATTCTATTCGAAATTAGGTATTTAAAAATAATATCGAATAGCTGATACTCTAAAGAAATAAGGTAAAATGGATGAAGTTATAGAATGTTGGAATTCTGGAATTTTAAATAATAATAAAAGTTAATATTCTTAATGTTATTTTTATAAAGAAAAATGTAAGTATCATTTTGTAAACTTTAGCTAAAGCATTATTTAAATAATAGAGATATGAAGAAGTTATAGAATGCTGGAAAGAAGCTATCTATTAAAATAAATATTGCTGGTCGTTTTATTATGAAGCAAGTAATAATAATGATTAATATTTTTAGTTAAATTTTTAATGTAATTGGGAAAATTCAGAGAGTTATTGGAACTCTTGAATTACGGAATTGATAATAATAAATAATAAATCGACTTTTATCAATTTAAAGGTTGCATAATATTAATATCAATATTAGCTAGTACTTTAACAAAGTTAAAAAGATATGATGAAGTTAATTAATGTTGGGAGGAAGGAATTAATAGAAATATAGAAGATATTACTTTTTATGATAAAAAAGGTAAATTTTAAAATATAATTTTAGCAAAATTATTATTGAAGTAAGGTAAATTTTAAGAATTAATTGAATTATGGAATAAAGGAGTTAATAATAACAAAACTAATATTTATTTTTATGAAGAAAAAAGTATATAAAATTAATAAACATTAGTCAAGGTTTTAAAAAAATATGGTAATTTATAAGAAGTTCTTGACTGTTGGGACTTTGGAATTAAATATAATAGTAATAATATACAGTTCTATTAAAATAAATGTATATTTTTATACTAATATCACTTATAAAGATTAGGTTTTAAAGAAACATGGGAAATGGTATGAAGTTATTTAGTTATGGAATTAAGCAATTTAAAAAAAAAAGGATAGCATTTAATTCTATTAGAAGAATAGTTTAAAAATAATTCAAATATATTATTAGTTTAAGTGTTAGAATCATATGGGAGACTTGCAGAAATTAACGAATGTTTAGATTATGGGATTGAAAAGAATCAAAATAATATTGAGTTTTATAGATTGAAGGGTAATATAAAATTCAAAATTTTTAGCTTAAATCTTAACAAAATAAAGGAAATGGGAAGAAGTTATTGATTTTTGGAGTGAAGCAATTCAAAATAATTAGAATTAATATTATTACTATGAAGAAAAAAGTGATATATAAATTTTTTAATTTTAGTCAAATTCCTACAAAAATAAGGAAAATAAAACGAGGCAATTGAATTGTTGAATAAAGGAAACAAACTTAACATTGAAAATTAGGTCTATTATTCTTAGTAAAGTAATATTAGTACAATAATTAGTATCTTCATTAATAAAATAACATTAATGGGTATTATCTATTATACGTTGTGATTAAGCTAATCAGCATTGTTAGCCCAAGGGTAAATTATTTTAAGACTAAAAAGGTATTTAATTTAATTTTCTTAGTTATTTCCTTACAATCATTAAATCTATATAAAAAAGCTCTTATATGTTATCGATTTACCAATAATACATATTTTCAAAAACTCCTTAAATAAAAATTATGAATCTTTCATATATTCATTTTCTTAATGCAATTAATTAAAAATAAATTGAATATTTTTTTTACTTAAGCTTTTGAATTCTTTTATCGAAAGTGAGCAAAAAAATAATATAAAAGAAATTAATACAATTTTTTAACTTTTCGGGATAGTATAATCATGTGATTTCAAAAATGACCTTTATTTAATTAATAATATCGCCAAAAAAAATAGAGATTTAATTTAATTGTTTGCAAATTAATAGAGAAGAAAATTTATTATAATATTGAATTTTCATTAACTCTAAAGATTTCATAATTTTTATACAAATTTAAGTACTGTTATAATTTATATTCAAATTTTTACATCTGTTTAGTTTGATAATAATCATTTTACAATGACTTTAATTTCACTTACAAAAAATTTAATTATTAAGAATATTACTTCAATAAATTTAAAATTTTGAGCTTCAAAAGTTCAAAGCATCAATTTAAAGAATTTCTAATCTTGCATAATGCAATCAAAATCAAATAATTTCAACCATTTAACTTTTTAGTGGTTCTATATCTGCTAACGTTTAACTAAATTAAGAATAGTTAAAAAAAATAAAATTGAAAAAAATAAAAAAGCAATTCATTAATCTAATTAAGTATAGATCTGTATTTACAAGCAGTCATGATATTAAAACTTTATAAAAGCTTCATAAAAAATTTTAATTAGAAATATTATTTATTGTTATCTGATGTATTATAAACAGAATCTAAACAAAACCAAAAATTTGGATCTTGATTTCATAATGACTTTATTTAAAGTTTGATAACAAGCCATCTTTATAATTTTACAAATTCTGAAAGTTTTTGAATAAATAATTCTAACTCAATTAAAAAATTAACTTTTATAGTAGACAAAGATTAATTTTGAATATTTTGAATTTTTGGTAGATATAGTTTATGAATATTGGAAAAATGAAATGCTTAAAATTTATTGTGCAAGAAGAAGAATTAATTTTGACTTTTTTGATAAAATTTTTTATTTGGTTTGGACTAAAATAATAATTTTGATTAATTAAATAAAATTGATTTGATTTAACTTCATGCAATTATTTATTTATCAACTTTTTTCTACCATTTACCAATTTTTTAGCCATTATTATCATATAATCCTATGAAAAGTTATTGAGTCCACATACCAAAATCTCCATCTATCTCAATCCATTATCCATTCTTAATCCCATTTTTTCCATAAGATCCACCACCACTAAAAATATTATTTAATATAATATATACATTATTTTTCCTTCATATTTAGTATCCCATGAACCTTACTTCATTCCTTCTTTATATTAGCCTGTGTAAGTGACTTTTCTTCTCTAATCAAACTCTTCATCTAATTCTTACCATATTCCTTCCTTAATTTATTCCTGTCCATATGATCCACCACCTCTAACCTGTTCTTATAAAATATTTACATTGTTTCATTCCCATATTTAATTTCCCATCTACCTATCTTCATCCCTTTAGAGTTATAACTACCATGATAAGTCACTTAGCCATCTCTAGTAAATACTTTATCTAATTCTTCCCATATTCCTTCCTTAATTTATTCTTCTCCAAATGATCCACCACCTCTAACCAATTCTTATGAAATATTTACATTGTTTTATTCTCATATTTAAATTCCCATTTACCTACTTTCATACCTTTTATATTGTATTCACCTTCAAAAGTGACTAATGCATCTTTTGAAAATTGATCCCACAACTCTACCCACTTTCCAAATTTAATTTTAGATGAACTTCGATTAAAATCTCCTCCTTCACTATATTGAATTATGAAATTTACATTTATAAGAATTTTTTGTCTTCGTTTTCCCTCCAAAGCCGTTCCCAACTACTATAGTTTTTACCATAATTATTATTATAACTTACATTTGGTTTATCTCCCATCAATTCAATCCATTTTCCAATCTTAATTTTACATCCATTAATCTCTTACTATCCAACATCACTACTATATTTTCACCATTATTTACATTTACAAACAATTTTTTTCTTACGTTTCTTTCCAAAAATAAATATGATCCCACCTTCCCACTTTTTTGCCATTTTCATATTGACCAGTCAAAGCAACTTATTTATTATAACTAAACTCATCTTTCAATTCTATCCATTAATCAAATTTAATTCCCTCTTTAAACTTTCCTCCGTTACTAAAATACATCCAATTTTATTTTGATTACATTATGCAGAAATCTTAGTTGAAATTTTCTCTCCATAAATGATCCCATCTGCCTTCTTTTTTGCTATTTTTATAATGACCAACCAAAGCAACCTGTTTATTGTTACTAAACTCATCTTTCAATTCTATCCATTCACCAATTTTTCCTAACCAATCATATTTCCCACCATTACTAAATTACCATGCTAAATTATACATTATATTTCCTGAAATATTATAATTCCATTATCCAATTCTTTGATTATTCAAATAATATCCTTCTTCTTAAATCAACCTTATTCAATAGAATATTAGTTAATTACCTTCCAATACTTCCATCAACCTTTTTTATTTCTCTTTATACTCCATTTTTTTTACAATCATCATAAGATATAATTGGCTAATTAATTTTGAATTTGGAATTTAATTTTTGCAAACTACTAATTAATGTTTTGTTAAAAATATTTACTCTTTTATAAAAGATACTTTTTGAGTGAGCTCTGTTATGCTCAAATGGCAGTTGTTCATTGTTGAGTCTGTTTAATTTTATAAATGTTTTAATTATTCATAAAATTTCTTTTTAGCAGTCATAGTTTCTTATGATCTTCCTTCCAAAATGTAAACAAGAGTGTTCAAATTTGAATCTGATAATGTCGAAATATTTTTATTTTAATTAGTAAAATTTATATAATCTTAATCTTGTTCTTTAATTAAATCGTGTATCTGTTTAATTTTATTTCTCATATCTAAAAAAATCTTATTAATCATGCTTTCATATTGGAAAAGCTAAGAATTAAAATTATCAAATAATTGAGTATATTCAGATGTTTTTTAAATATTTTCTTTAACCAGCTTTTTCTCAATGTATGAAAAAAGTAGATCAATTGGCACTGCTTATGTCATTTCATGATTATTAAGGCATTCATAGCAAAGTTTTCGTTGTTGACAATAATGAGGCGCTAAGCATATAACCGAGAGCTTTTTTTCAGAGTGGACAGCACAATTCATTAATTTTATTTATGATTTTCTATTACTTTAATCTCTTAATTTGTCTTTTAAAAAAATTTATTGTTATAAAATTTATCTGATGCACCTGTCCTATATGAGTTAATTTTATTTCTGTTTTATCCTCAAAAATATACCTTTTTGTATTTATTTTTTCTCTAGAATGAAAGTGTTTATGAACAAAATAGTAAAAAAATGGTTTAGGAAAAATGTAATTAAAAAATGAAAGTTTTTTATCTAATTCATACGATTTCATTTTTAATAGTTAATTTAAAGAACGTCTTATATTTATTAAATGTTTACTCGTCAGGTTATGAGAGATAACTATCTGTTAGTCCTTCTTTTCCATAATAATTTTAATCCAATTAGATTGCTTTATTTTTTAATTTCAAAACATAAGGTTAATGATACAGATCATTTACTTTAGGACTAACCAATGCATTCTTATCAGTTATATGTTAATTAAACTGTCCTGGTTATAATAATTATAGCATTATGTTGATGATGTAATAAAAATATATTAATAATAAAAACAATTTATTTCATACATTGTTATAATATAATAAATCATATTTTATTAATAAAATTTAAGATAATTTTAATTAAGATATTACATAAATTGATAACTATTCCATTTATGTAGAAAAACTCTTTATTGATATCGTTATTTGATTTAAATTGTAATCTAAATTTGTCATAAATTTAGTCAAAAAGATCAAAGTTGAATTCATCAAATTTATCCTCTGCTAATTTTTTTTTTTACCTTTTTTCATTGATAATTGCTGAATTTTATATTTGAAAAATGTAATTCAAATATAACTTACTTAATAAATTAATTTTTAATCCATACTTCTTGTACTCCACATTGATTAGTATGTTTATAATGATGATAAGATTGAATCACCAATCCAAACTGAAAATTTTCTCTCTGGCGGAGTTACAACTTTAATTTTCATATTATATTGTGCAAGTGATGTTATTTCTTTACACAATCTTCGTAGAAATCCTGGGTAAAATTGTTGTACCTCCAAATAATGAAACATTCTTATAACTAATATAAATTATTTCAATTCCTTCCTAAAATAAATATCACAATTCTTAATTGATTTGATAGTTAAATCATGGATAACTCACGTTTTTAATATTTCTTCATTTCTTCTTCATAATCAAATGCAACATAACATAATTTCTCTTTCATATCTCTAACAATTTCCATCTCATTTTATGATGTGAATTCATAATTCAATTCATTCAAAATGTAAACCAAGTATTCTGTACAAGATCTTCCTGCTAAATCCATTCTAGGTCTTAATCTATGTGTTTGCAAATAAAAAATGATATTATTGAATACTTATAAATAGAAAATTAAATCAATTAAAATTTATTATATAATCCCAAAATATTTTTTAATAATAAATATTCCCTATAATTTCCTAAAATTAGATGTTGCCAAAATGAGAGGAATCATATACTGTAACATTGTTAACGACAGTAAATAATAAAATATTAAATACCTTGAAATGCCTATCAATATTAAATTTCATCTATAATGGTAATACAAATTTGAAGAATTCATATGGATCTAATGAAAAAAAATTATAAAGATATTTCAGATGGGTAATATTAATCATTAAAATAAATTAACTATGTAAAAAGATTCATAATTTAGACTTTTAAGTGATGTCTGATTTTCGGCTTATTGCAAAAAAAGACTTGTTTAACTCATAGAAGTTCAATGACTAATATAAATTGCATTAAAGAACCTTAATATCGATTCCAAGCCAATCAACTATTAGGGAGCTTGAGTCCATCTAAACTTAAATCTACAAACATAACTTGCAAGTATTCGTTTTAGTAGCCACCAACACACTTTTTCGGATCAAAAAAGCTGAGATAAAATGCATAAATCTTTTCTTCTGCAATTTTATTTGTATCTAAAAGTTCTTGCGTTTGTTCATCTGTAAATTTTTTCGTCATTAAAAAATGATTCAATATTAGGTAAATCATTCAAAAAGCATGCCTAATTTGAATAGCTAACTTTGGGTAACTTACATTTATTTTTTATTTCAACTTTTTTAATTTTTAAACATTTATCATTATATAGAATTGTATTATTAAATTATTTAATTAATATATTGTGATGTATAAAAATTTAGTTTAATAAAAAAATGAGTTCATATTTCTAAATGTTAAACTATATAGATAAAAAATCATTCTTTTTAATGATTATTAAAGTCTCTATTAACCTTAAACATTTAAACTAATTAAGTTTTCTATTCAATATCAATGACTATTAAGAAAACAATACTTAAATTGGTTATATAATTTAATAGGTAATAAAGGAGTCTAAAGTTACTAATTTGAAATTGAAAGTTGATACTTAGATAAGTCATTACCTAATTTATAATGAAAAAGCATCCAGCTCTAAGAGTGATCTAAACTGTTATATTTTGTTTGCTGATGAGCGCAATTAAGTGGACATTACTTGTGATTCGGGAATTTTGGTTACATTTTCAGTCATCCAATCAAATTTAATATTTTAAATTGTCAAATTTTTTTTATCACTTTAATAGATTACTAGAGACAGTAATTAATTGTATATTCTGAATTTACAATATCGTAAATTTAAGGAATTTATCTTAACATTTAATTACATATTCAAATTTAAATTTAATTTAAGCAAAATTAACCACAAAATTAAAATGAACAATCCAAAATGATTCTTAATAAAATAGTATTTATTTATAATCATTACTATTACTCACCAATACACTAACATTTTCTGTGAACTATTGTTGGACCACTTTCATCGTATTCACTTCTGTTAATCCACATTGATTAAAATGTTGATAATGATGATAAGATTGATCCACCAATCCAAGCTGAATAATTTCTTTCAGGTTGAGCAACAACTTTAATTTTTATATTTTATGGTGCTAGTGATGCTAATTCTTTACCCAATCTTTCTTTAAATCCTGGGAACAATGTTGTACCTCCAGATAATACAACATTTTAATAACTTAAATATAAATTTAAATTATTACAGGTCCTTTCTAACTTCAATATCACTGTTCATAATTGATTTGTATGTTAATTCATGGATACCTAATTCAAAAGGTTTAATTTTATTTGGTTTAAAAAGTATTTCAGGACATCGAAACCTTTAATTTTTCATATTCACACTATTTCCATCTGGTAATTCATATGATCTATTATTAGCTATACTTTCTTAATATTTCTTCATTTCTTCTTCATAATCAAGTGCAACATAACATAATTTCTCTTTCATATCTCTAACAATTTCCATCTCATTTTATGATGTGAATTCATAATCCAATTCATTCAAAATATTAGCCAAATATTTTGTGCAGGCACTTCCTGCGAAATCAGTTTTAAGAACAGCTTCTGAGAAGCCATAACATTCATAGATTGGGACTGTGTGTGAANTACTTAGATAAGTCATTACCTAATTTATAATGAAAAAGCATCCAGCTCTAAGAGTGATCTAAACTGTTATATTTTGTTTGCTGATGAGCGCAATTAAGTGGACATTACTTGTGATTCGGGAATTTTGGTTACATTTTCAGTCATCCAATCAAATTTAATATTTTAAATTGTCAAATTTTTTTTATCACTTTAATAGATTACTAGAGACAGTAATTAATTGTATATTCTGAATTTACAATATCGTAAATTTAAGGAATTTATCTTAACATTTAATTACATATTCAAATTTAAATTTAATTTAAGCAAAATTAACCACAAAATTAAAATGAACAATCCAAAATGATTCTTAATAAAATAGTATTTATTTATAATCATTACTATTACTCACCAATACACTAACATTTTCTGTGAACTATTGTTGGACCACTTTCATCGTATTCACTTCTGTTAATCCACATTGATTAAAATGTTGATAATGATGATAAGATTGATCCACCAATCCAAGCTGAATAATTTCTTTCAGGTTGAGCAACAACTTTAATTTTTATATTTTATGGTGCTAGTGATGCTAATTCTTTACCCAATCTTTCTTTAAATCCTGGGAACAATGTTGTACCTCCAGATAATACAACATTTTAATAACTTAAATATAAATTTAAATTATTACAGGTCCTTTCTAACTTCAATATCACTGTTCATAATTGATTTGTATGTTAATTCATGGATACCTAATTCAAAAGGTTTAATTTTATTTGGTTTAAAAAGTATTTCAGGACATCGAAACCTTTAATTTTTCATATTCACACTATTTCCATCTGGTAATTCATATGATCTATTATTAGCTATACTTTCTTAATATTTCTTCATTTCTTCTTCATAATCAAGTGCAACATAACATAATTTCTCTTTCATATCTCTAACAATTTCCATCTCATTTTATGATGTGAATTCATAATCCAATTCATTCAAAATATTAGCCAAATATTTTGTGCAGGCACTTCCTGCGAAATCAGTTTTAAGAACAGCTTCTGAGAAGCCATAACATTCATAGATTGGGACTGTGTGTGAAACACCTTCTCCACAATTTACAACAATACCAGTTGTTCTTCCACTACTATAGAGTGAGAGGAGAGCTTGAATAGCAACATAGAATGATGGAACATTGAATGTTTCAAATAAGCTTTGTGTCATCTTTTCTCTATTATTTTTTGAATTCGTTGGTATTTCAGTCAAAAGAACTGGATGATCTTCTGGATAAACTCTTAATTCATTAAAGAATACATAATGCCAGATTCTTTCCATATCTACATAATTTATAAATATTCCATACCATCCCAACAATTGACAATACCATTATTAATTGGATATTAGAGTTCTAAGACACATCTTTTTGCATAAGCCTCATCACCAACATAGACTGCATCTATCTAATGCTATCCTGGCTTTTTGCATCTTCCTACAACTGCTGGGAAGCAGCATCTTAAATCTTCTGTAATACCTGCTTTGCAATACTTTGATCCATTATCAATAATAATTGCTCGATTTTGTTCATCCATGAGTTTTGCAAACAAATAAATGATTTTATTGAATATTATGATAATTCTATTATTTTTTTATAGTTCAAACTAAAATCAATTAAATAATATGGAATCAACTATTTCCTTTTAAACACTATAAGCTCCATCATATAAGCACTAATTCTGTAATTCATCAAATATAAATATATTCATACTTATGTATTTGTCTATCTCAATCTCCTGGCCTTCTTAAATAAACATTAATCTAATAGAATCTTTGATTTATATTAAACTTTACAAATAACTATTCTTAGTTATAACTATTATTTTCATATTATATTTTACTATTTAATATTTGGTTTTTACTACATTTACTACTCACTACCTACGTAGTAATATGGTCGGGGCCGTTACAAAAAACTGACTTTTGGCTGATGGGGTTGGTCTTTACACACCCCTTTCACAACCTGGTGCTAGTATTAAGGTTGGGGCCGTTAGGAATTTTTCCAATTTTGAATCCCCAACGCCAACCCCAACCCCTGTTAGGGGATGCGGA